>RJWM01001610.1:0-148396 GCA_004363535.1 Dasyprocta punctata | reverse complement strand
TGAATCCTGAGGTTACAGATGTGTGCCAAATTTCCTGGTCCAGCTTTCTTGATAAAATAAGACCAGTAAAACACCAATCTCATAAGTTTATAAAAACTAAAAACTTTAATTCTTCTAATCACTTCTAGTTTCTCAATAGATGATAAAATAATGTCATTTGTTGATATAACTATAATATATGATTAAAATACTTACTATTAAATTATTACATCATGGCTTCTTCACAATCTCGTGCTTTGTGTATAAGCAGGTTTCATCACATGTTCATCTTACATTATTTCCAAAAACCAGTGATTTTCCACAGAAATATTTGTCACTATTTTAAATATATATTTATGAATCATCTGCTTCCAATCTCATTAGACACAATGAAACATCCATGAATGCATTAAATCTGTTTGTCTCAAAAATATGTCCCTAGTACCTTTCAGACTGTGTAGAAAGTCTTCCATAGATTTATGTTCATTTTATGCATTAAATTTTTGATTGCCAAAGAGACACACTCAAAAATACATAAATATTCCTCTATATTAGTTCTAATTTTAAAAAATCATAGTTTGCAATGAAATACTTCTTAACAATGGTACATAGCCTCCTAACAGTGACTAATTTAATAATTAGTTTGGTACAGAAAAATATTACATTTGTATAATGTGTAATCCTGGCTTAATTTCTTCCTTCGTTTTTCAGAAATAACAGAAGTGTTTCCACAAAACTCTCAATTATGTTTACTTCCCTAATGTATACTTGTTAGACCCTTGTTAGTTTTAGTGAGAAGACTGGCATAAAAATCCTGAGCCTGGTCTCACCCAGTCCTCCTGCGTTTCAAGGGCATATAGATAATGTCCTTTCTTGCATGTCAGATTTTATTATTTGAGTGTTCTTTATTAGTCTACCCAGAGTTTGGGAATTTTTTACTGACTTTTAGAAAAAAGATCTATTTGTTTTCATTTTCATTCTCTATAGTCTTTACAAAATTAATCTTTAAACTGTATTATTAACTTCTTCACCTGCTTTTAATTAAAATTATCTTCTTTTTCTAGATCTCTCCATGTCTATTTAGGTCATTAATTTCAGATCTTAATTTTTAAAGTGTGCATTTACAGTACAGAATTCCTTGTTACATTTTTTGTTGCATCCTGTAAATTTTAATACATTGTCTTTCCATTTTCATTTGTCTCAATGTAGCTTTTGATTTTCCTTGAAAATTCTTCTTCCCTTTATTGGTAGTTTAAAGCATGGTGTTTAATTTTCAGATACTTGTGGATTTTCCAGTTTGCCTTACGATACCTATTTCTAATTTCATTCTATTATGATCCAAAAAGTTGTTTTGCATGATTGAATGTTCTTCAATTTAGTAATCTATTTTTTCTCTTCCAGCATATGGTCCCTCCAGAGATTGTCCCATATGCATTCAAAAAGAATGACTATTCTGCTGTTGTGTAGAGTGTTTCATGCCTATTAGGTTCAGTTGATCTACAAAGTTATTCAAGACTGTATTTCTATATCGATCTTATGTCTAGATCTATTAATATTTGAAGAGGAGAATAGAAGTGTCCTAGTCTTGTGCTGTTAGCTCTCTTTTTAGTACTACAAATGTCTACTACATATATTTAGAAGCTAAGAAGTGTGGCACATTCATATAATAGTCAATCTTCTTGGTGAATTAGACTTTTTACCATTTCATAATGTCTTTGCCATCTCAAAACCTTTTAAATCAATTTTACTGAAGACGAGTATAGTTATTCCTGCTCTCTTGTGGTTACTACTTGCATGAAATAACTTTTTATCCACTTACTTTCAGTTTGTGTGTCTCCATAGGCCTAAGGCAAGTCTCCAATATATGGCATATATTTGCTTTCTGTTGTTTTATCCTGTTGTTGTATTATCCAATTTATGTCCTTATTTGGGGGAGTTCAATTCATTTTAATTTAAAGTATTTACTTATGAGGAGAGGCTTCCTATTGTCATTTTACTAATAGCCTCCTGTATGTCCTATACCTTTTTCATTTCCTCCCTGTTAATGCCTTCTTTTGAGTACCAATGGTTGTTTTCAGAACTGATATGATTCATTTACCTTGCCCTTTCCTTTTGTATATGTTCATTAGACTTGTTCTTGTAGTCCTTTTTATGGTTCCATAAAACTTCTTAAAATTTTACCATTTATTAAAGTGAAACAACCTAGATTCAATTTCACAAAAAACTGTAATCTTTATAGCTTCCATTCTTACTTTACCTTATCTATTGATTTCACAGGTTCTATACATTTACAGTGTGTTTTTAATAGATTTGGCATTAAATCATGTGCACAAACATTAGAGAAGCACAGATTAATATATTTGCCTATCTAACTATTTTTCCTAGAGAACCATAATTTCTTTTGGTGTCATATAGCTGTCCTTTGTCCTTTTGCTTCAATTCAAGCAACTTTTTTTGTTTGTTTGTTAGTTAGTTTGTTTGTTTCTGGGAGTCAAAGTCACAACTTCACACTTGCCAGGTAGCACTTGTTGCATATAGCAGGTCTAGCAGCTAATGACAAGGACCTCCTTCAGACTTACTCTTTAATTTGGAAAAAAAATTCAGTTCAACTTTACTTTTTAAACTTGTTTTTGTTATCAGTACATTGTTTACAGTACATGCAGTTTATAATAATCTTGGGGAGTGAATCCTTGTACATACTACAGCTTGTTTTTTTTTTCTTATTCACTTCTCCCTCGCACTCAAATTCTCCTATCCTGACTTTTATTCTTCGTATAATTAATCTTAGCTCATATTATGTCACATAATTCTTATATTCATTGAGGTTATTAGGATTCTGTACATCGCATATTTATATTCTACTGTTTAAACATTAAACCTACTGGAAGATAAAACAGGTAAAACACTTGAAGACATAGATGTAGGAAAGAGTTCCCTACAGATAAACTCAACTGTACAAGAGGTAACAGCAAGAATCAACAAATGAGATTATGTCAGACTACAAAACTCCATGGCCAAAGGATTCTACTTTATTTTTGCAGGATAGATTTCTGAGATACAAAGTTTTGCATGCCTCTCATTTTTACCTTACCTTTCCCTTCCTTTCCTTTCCTTTTTATTATCTCATCCCCCTCTCTTTCGTTCTACAGTTTCTTCTGCAAAACCAACTAACAATGGTATGGAAATGTGTTGAAAAATCATTTTTCTCCTGTTACTTTCCAGATTATCTTTTTGTCCTTAAATTTATATAATCTATAAATCTATATAATCTATATCAATTATAATCTATATCAATTTGTCTCTCCTTGAATTTATTTTAATTGAAGATTTGAGATCCTCAAATCTAATTTGCCCTCTTATTTTCTCAGATTTGGGACATTTTCAGGAGTTGTGTCTTCAAAAGGCTCTGAGTTTCTTCGTTCCTCTCTTCTCCATCTGTGATAATGGTGTGTGTACCGTGGTCCTGTGAATTTTTTAGCCTTCTATTTCCATTATTGTTGTTGTTGTTGTTTTTATCTTTTTTGCTGCCCTGATTTGATGACTTCAAATGAGTTGTTTTCAAATTTACTAATTTATCCTTCATTCTGACCAAATCGAATTTGGAGTATTTTAATGTATTTTTCAGTTACACAATTTTAGTTTGCTCAAGCATCATTTTACTGAATTTGCTTGGTCAATCTTTGATCTCTTTTCACAAATTCATTACTTTCATGCAGTTATTTTCAGTTCTTTGTTAGGTAGTTCTTCAACCTCCATTCCTTTGGGGACAGTTTCCAGAGTTTTGTTTATCCGACTAGGCCAGGCTTCCTTGTTTCTTTGTAAGCCTTACAATCTTTTCTGGACTATGAGAATTTAAATATCAGCTGTGAACTTTTCAATCTCTGTGTACTGGTTTTGTGAAAAGAACTGTCTTCACACATTTTCAAGAACCTTTCTTACCTTTTCTGATATTTTTTGCCTTGATATTTCTCTGTGAAATTGTAACTCTCTGTTTCCATCAGTTCCAAGTACTGGTGCTTGTTCTGTTTCGCTCCCAAACAGGTACAAAAACAAACAAACAAAGAAACAAAACCTTTAGGTAGCCTTAAAATAAGCCAGGATATTGATTGCATAGTCTTTTCTATTCTAGTGAGGATTTTCACTAAAGAGATTTCCTCCTGATTGTTCTGTATTGTATCACACTGGAGAAAAAACACAGATGCTGGTGGTAAATACTATAAACTCTTCTGCTCTTCACTGTAATCTCTTCTTGGTTCTGTAGTAGTCAGAGTGTTGTAGCTTATAAACTGATTTCTAGACATCTCCAAGATGTAGTCTAATTCATTAGCTAGAAATGTGTGTTTGGAAAGGATAGTCAATAACTTTTTAATCAATGCCTGGGAATCTAGCATTAGCATATTACTTTCCCTTACTGAATAGGGTACACTATGTACCCCCAAGTCCTCATACTTTTGATGGGACTGAGTCTAGTGCTTGTGTTCAGTTTGTTGTCTAGCGCTGGAATTGGCGATGTGAGTGTTGCACACACCCAGGGGTGGAGCTAAGATACAGTGTAAGGGAAGGCGGTTCTTCCTCTCATGCTTCCACCCTCCCTCTCTCTCTTGCCAGTGCACCTTGTGGCTTTCAGCCACCGTGAATTGTAGCCCCGCCACCCCATGCTGACCTGGAGTCAACTAAGTGTGAACTGAAACTCCAAGAAACTGTAAGAATAAACTTTCCTTCCCTAATTTTGGGCGTCAGGTATTTTGTCTTGGAAATGAGCGAAAAGTAACCAAGACACTTACCATCACAAGCTCAAGAGAGTAATCCCAGTCATTCAAGCCTTTTGAATGCCTTTTGTCATATCAATGGTGGTACCATGCGATTGACCAGACAAGTCATATTTCAAGTCTGGCAAATAAAAGATCCAGTAGACTAAAAAGTGAGGAAAAACAGTAATTTTTTGAACCAAAATATGATTTTTCAGAACATTTCATTTTCATGATAAGTTTTATTATCTCTCCAAAAGCAAAGACACACACCCTAGATCAAGGATATTCACATTACTCTTTATTATTACAATTATGCCCAGAACCCAGCATATTGTGACCTATAACAGATGTAGTTGTGGTTTATCCTGCTGTAGAGACTTCTGAAGTAAAAATGAAAATTAATTATTGTCATACTTTATATCCTTTTTTCACTGCCATAATGAAATGATTAGGAACAGAATAATAAAAATAAAAAAAACCTCCCATTTGGAAAGAGAATAAGAAATGGCACATACCTAATTTTAGTAGTTTTGAAATACTTTCAAACAAATGTGCTGTCCCATGTCTTTCCCTATACCGTGTAGGTGGAAGATACTTTATTGCTGTAAGTCCCCAATTTACAAACACTTGAATAGCAAACGTTCACAGGTACAGACAGAGCACTCACTAGGCACATCTGTAGATGCGAATAAACAAGTAGCTCATGTGTCTGTTGGAATTGTCACAGTAGTGCTGCTGTGTGCTTACTGCACAGTGAGAGTGTACTAGTCTAGTGCCCGATCAAAGCCCAGGTTGTCTGAAAGCAAGAGGAAAAGCAGCGGTGATGTGGAGGGACTGGAAAGCAATAACGGTGGAAACAAAAGTGAGAATGAGAGGATGTCTGGGGCAAAAACATGCTAGACATTACTGGTTTTCATATATGCTGGGTGTTGTAAGGCACTATAGCACCATTTTAAGGTAACTACAAAAGACAATTTGTTTACAGTATTTGTGTGTGTGTGTGAACTTTACATTGTATATTTTTGTCAGAGATATATAAACCTCACTTTGTCAGATTTATGAATGAGTCTGACCCACAAAGGTCCTCACAGGATGAAATTTATTCCTAAATCAGAGACTTATATTGTATTAGGATCTGAATCCGCTAACTAGGAATGACTGCACAGGCCTTTGTTAATTCCCCAGTTCGTGGCTCCCCTCAATACAAATCTTTCCTTTTCTTTTATTCTCTTCAGAAACTTTTAGAAACTGTGTAAGAAAGTGCACATATTTTTACATCTCAACAGGACTTTCCTCATCCTTCCTGTCTTCTGAATGTATATGTACAAGAAGAAATAATGCATTTGGAGTAATCTTGGTCTCTTTATTTCAGGGTGTTAGTGCTTATGACAATTAAAAGCTTATTAAAGCCTTTGAGGAATTTTAATAGATGTGACTCTAGTTTATACCTTGAAATAAAAAGTATACCAGAGACAGATTTTTTCCATGCTTCTCTTTCTGCATATTATCTGATATTTCAAGCATATTGGACTGTTTTGGAATATGTCCTCAAGATTTGAAACAGCCCTTTAAGCCCTTTGTATACAGGACTTTAACAGTTTCATTTTCTGAACAAATCCGATACAGCCAGACCCCTAGTTAAGTCTGTGAGACCAAGTTTAACTGGAAGTACACCGAATTTTGCCTATAATATCAACCTGAATCTTATTTTGAGAGTGAACTTATGTTTAGAAGAATTTATGAATGAATCAAAATTTACTTTAAATTTCTCTAAATTTTGCTTGTAACGTATCCTGAGTGTCTCTCTCTCCCTCTCCCTCTCTGTCTCTTTCTCTCTCTCTGTCTTACATCTTCACTGTCTTCCCATTTTCAGTGACTTCATTACAATAGCACTCCAATTCTAGTCAACAATTTTAGTAAAGATTGTCTATTGATGTATATAAAATTTTCTTATGTTCATCTAGAGGATAGCTGATCTGGGGTGAAATCAACCAAAATGTGCTATGTTTCCCATTTCTTTTGCATTTATTATATCATCAGGTTACACTATGCAAATTTTTCTGAGGGTGCTGGAAGAGTTTCAAGAAAGCAGCACTAATAGTTACAGGAGTTCTAAAGTCTTTCTTGCTTCATACCTGCTATATTTCACAAAGAAAACAAGAAAATACCATAACATTATCAAAGATCAAGAGCTGGGAAGTTCCCTCGGCCTACAGGGATAGAGCATATCTGAAATAAAGATTTCTGAATAGTTAGATACTATGAAACAGCTTGCTTTTATATTGACACCTATACTTCTAAAAATATCAGTTCACTTAGCTCATTCTCTTCAATATATACACAAATAAAGAGAGCAGCAGTTAATCCACATGCCACTTAGAAGCATGTTTTGCTTTGTTTTGTTTTTCTCATAGGTGCACATGTTGTTAATGTTTAAGGTTTGGCAGATGAAGTGAATGGCAAATTTTAGTTCCTTTTTATTTTCTCACTGATAGGTCTTTTGTAATGAATAAATTGTATTGGCAAGTGTAGATCTTATTGTCTTTTAATTTTTATTATTTTTTCAAATAAACTTCATAGATGTCATGTGTATCACATGATGAAATGGGGCATATATATATATATATATATATATATATATATATATATATAAACTTTACTGTCATAAAGCAGACTTACATGTCCATCATCTCAGACACCGAAGGAAATGCAATCAAACAGACATAGGCATATTATATAACAACAAAAATGACAAATGTATTCTTAGCAACCTGGTGATGCCTGGAGTTGTGTCTGATGGTATATAAATTCTTTTGCCATCTTCTTTAAAGTGCATTTTTAAAGTGAATCACTAATACACTCAAAATAAGATCTTTTACATTGAGAGGCCATTATTCTTTGTTACTATGGAAACTATCTGTTCTTCCTGAACAGCTTTCCTAGTCCTCTTTTCTCTCTCTTTGCATGCTTTACCTCTCAGATGCCTTAGCTGTCAGGCTGTGTCTGCCTTTACTCTGACTTTGACTGAATGACGTTTTATGACCTCCTTGGTCCTAGCACAATCATTTCTTTGATCTAAAATTTTTCTTTCTTATCAAAAAAAGAAAAGTTTACATAGTCAAGTGTCATTTTAATCGCATGTCTCTAATTTTGAGGTGGCAATTTATCATAATCCAAATAAATTTTGTAGGAAAATATTTCAATAAATGAAATAATTGCAAGGCATTGGGAACAGTTCTGAATACAGCATGAGTTCACTACTTCCTTTCTTAAACAAGTGGAAACTTTTGAAAATATGAGACCATACTCTAAATTCTCAGTTCATTTTTGGTTACAAGTTAATGCTGTACAAATAGATAAATATAGAAGTAGTAATGTACAGAATTTCAATAATTCATATTTAAATATATATGGTATAAGACTTTTAATTATTCATACAACTGTTTTTGTTTTAGTATGACTGTTAATTGCTTGGAACACAACTCAATGATGCTATTATTTGTGATATTTAGTTTTAGGTGTCAATCTAGCTAGACTATGGTGTCCAGTTCTTTGGTCAAGAACTGGTCTACATATCTATCTGAAGATTTTATAAATGTGATTAACATTTATAATCAGTGCACTTTATGAAAAGGAGATATCCTAAACAATTATGAAAAGGAGATATCCTAAACAATTATGAAAAGGAGATATCCTAAACAAAGTGAATAGGCTTCTTTCAATGAATTGAAGGATCCCTTTGCAACAGTGGAGGTTTCCAGAAGGAATTCTACCTCAAGACTGTGACCGAAATTCCATCTGAATCTCTACATTCCAGTCTGCCATGAAAATTTCAAATTTACAGTCTGTCAAAATTTCCTCAACCAATTTGTTTAAGTAAATATCTCTTTAGATATAATTATACCCCGGTGGTTCAAATTTTCTGGAGCAGTGTGAAAAACAATATTGTTCTTACACTTAAGAAAACAGTAAGGGAGATTTTATTAAAGAAATGCAATTAAGATATTGTGATGAGGGAGAAAGATTGGGCTCCATTCTGAATTCCTCAAGAACAAAAGGGAAATTTAAAACGAAGGTGCAGAAGGAGGAGGTCAATGTTGGGATAATTACTACGAGGCATGAAAGGTACAGAGATTCCTCCTAAATCTACTGCAGATTCTCACTGGCCAGGATGATCAGAAATTAAAGGTGTAGGATGAGTGATTTTATCAGTTATCCAGAGTGATCAGATATTAGAGTGCGGAGATTCTTGCTCCACTGAATTAGCAGGATTCTTTCTAAAATCAGACATGTTCAGGACAGACACAGACACTGAAGACTGAGGCTCAGATCCAAATTGGGCTCAGAGGAGCCTGACTAAATCTTGGCCAAAAAATGTTTGTCAAAACCTTGACTGAAAAAGTGAGTGCTCTTTCCTGAATTACCTTCATTTCTGCACAAAAAAAAGCACAAAGATATTTTAGTTGGAGTTTTTGAAATAGCTTGAACTATGACATGACATACAAATCTTGAATAGTTTCTGTGTATAGAGAAGAGAAGCCTTACTCTCCTATAAATAATTGTTCAGACCCAGGAACATTTTAGTATTTATTAAAATATCCACTTGTCAACAGTAAGTAAAAATGTAGTATATAAGAACATGATTGTAGGGTAATTTTATTCATGTTTAGGCACGGAGTATTTTAAATATATTTCTGAGTTTTAAACTTACTGTGTAGAATGGTAAACTATATTCTGATGTCAAATAATAACATTCTATATTATTAAATATTTCTTTAAGTGATTGTAGCTAGTTTACTACTACATAAGCTGGGATCTCAGTTGCACCTATCGTTTCAAAATTCCTAGAACTGAAACTGAATATAAGAGCAGATAAAACTTTATTAGAAAATCTACAAAAAATGTACTCATTTAAACATAGACACATAAATCTAAGGACTGGCTTAATAGTATATATGAAGATGAACCTAGTAAAGGCTTCAGCTATATATACTCATTTATGCCCCACTATCTATAACAATGAACCATTTCCACTATCAAGATGAAGAGGCAATAATTGTGTCAAAGTACTCTATGTAAATGAATCTCATAGGCATTGTAAGAACACATAATAGAAATGACTTTCTCACCTAGTAAATGACTTTCTAAAAGACCAGTTGTGGCACAGAATTCAATTATTGCAAATCTGTGAGTTTCTTCCCTCTCTCCTAGTTTGTATGGCTTTTTTGTCTCCTTGACAATGGAAAAGAGTTCGTAAAGCATTAATGGAGAAAAAAATCACAGAAAGCTGGTGTAAGGAACTAAGAAATGTAGTGTATCGCATTATATTATAAATTCATCACTGTTTGAACCAATAGAGGTTATTTCTAAGAAAATGATCAAAAAGCTTCATGTACATTTATAATATCTTAAGAGAGTACATGAAAAATGAGTTTTGTGCTAACTTGATACTTTCCTGTGCAGTATTTGAGATCCCAAATATTCACTACAAGTAACATTTTTGTAAGTGATATAAGCTAAAGTCATCATCTAGAGAATTTAAAGTATAAAGCAGATTTCTGTGAAAAACACCACTAAAAACAACATAAAAATCTAACTTTACTCTGCAGAAAAAATGAATGGACTTAACATATGAACATACATCATGGTCTAAAATTGCATATAATTTGCACAATTTCAAAGGCTTGAGTATGTTAAAAAACAGAGATTCTCATGTCAATATTATTTTTGGAATAAAATATAATAGATTGTATTTCTGTAGCCTACTGTTGGTGCCTTTTCTGTAGACAGATGATACATGTTCCTGTATGTGCTATGCAACTGTGACACATGTAGAGGAATCTCGCAGTGATGAAAAGAAGGTATTCTCTTGTCCACAGACTTGAAGACTAGCTTTGTTTCTTTTTCCAATGCAAAGAGGGCAGCAGTGATTAGGTATTGCTGGAGAAAGTTTAGTGGACTGGATTGTCTTTATCTTTTTTCCTCTGCCATGAGGTCGTGATAGACAGTATATCTGTAGTAGCTTGGATGGGATTACGAAGAGTAATGAAGATCACATAGGACCCAGCTGCAGGCCCACTTCTAAGGACATGTACCACAAAAGAAAATACTACATATACATTGAGAAAATTCATACTACGCAAATGTCTCCATGCTACATAAGAATGTAACTAACAAACTGAACACTTTTAAGTAAAATATCACTAATGCTATAGTCATCAAAATGTATACTAATCTTTTGAGTTTACCTCAGTATATTAGTCTCCAGTTATTATACAGCATAGAAACGACACATTCAATCTTTGAGTTTATTAAAAAAAATTACTAATTTGTGAAAAATAAGAATATGTATATTTAGACTTTGATATATAATATTCTTTGTATGTTAAACATGTAAAATAGTACATATTTACAACAAAAATATTTTTCAATGATTCTGATAGCAATATTCAATTTGATATTAGCAGAAATAGAGTTGGAAAAATTAAAATTAATATTCTAAGCTAAATATTCATAATTAAAATACTTATACATACAGGTACATAAAATTTGAGAGTTTTACTATATTATATAATAATAATTACATTTCCAGCAACTACATTGTAATATATTAATGGTTTATCATTACTTTAGTATAAATCTTAGAGTTCTTTTCCAGATGTTTCAGGTATCAGTCTTTAATTATTTTTCTAAATATAATGAGAAAAATTATCTTCCAGACTACTATTCATGATTCACGTTTCTAGCCAAGATAGAAATTTTTCTACCAAATCTAGAGTTTTCTGATAAGGTGTGAAAGATAATTCTGAATTTATTTTTCATATCTTTTCATTCTTAATATGCTTCACATTTCTATTTATAGAATGTTTACCATCCATTTGTCCTGTCTCACTCTATTCTATTTGCTCCAGTTTCAATATGACCTTATTAATGAGATTTTATTTAATACAAGAAACTGGAAGTATTAAATACATCTGAAGATATAATTCTTTTTAAGATGATTATTTTCTTCTTTATATTACTGTATTATCCACTTAGAATCTGTTATTGTACCTAAAATTTCTCAGGATAGTATAAATTCTTTATGTTAAACTCAAATATTTAACTAGATTTTGCTATTTCTATTATCTACATACTCCAAATTAAAATATCATGTTATGCATAATTTTCACATAATTCATATTGAATAAATGAGCGAATTAAAATAAGCATTGCCTATGCAAATATATTGATTATTTCTTTTCTCATATTGCAGCACTGAAATAGTTCTGTTTAACTTTCAATTTTATAGACATATAGCACTGCATACTGATTCTGAAATTGTATAGATTAAAGTAATTTTTTAGCTATCATGGTGCAAGTCGTTTATGAAATAATTGGACATTGTAGGCACTGTGTTATTGTACCAGACATTTCCATATGCTTAACTGAAACTACCAGATATAGAAAACTTTTTTTAAAAACAGACACTGATCATCATATGAGAATAAGAAAAACTTTTGTACATTTTTTTGTTTTTTGAAATAGATATATAGGAAGACATACAACCACCTCTGAAATATTTTTCAGTCATAATAAATAATTTTTAAAACATAACCCATGTATTGGAAAATCATAAATTCTATAAAATTCTCTATGCTTTATTCTATTTCTGTTCTGACACCTTGATAGAATTGATAAATTTTGGAAAAGACTTTTTTCTCTGTTTACGCTTCAAAATAACCTAAAGGGAAATTGTCTAGAAGACAATTATGTAAGAAAATCACAGTCTGATTCTTAAATGTGTATTTTCATGGGCCTCAAATTATTATATATACAAAAGCATGTACTAATGATTGCTGTTTCACAGGTATTGAATTAAATATAGCTATACAAACACTAGATAAATATTCTTCAACAGTATTATCTATATTTACTAATAATACTGTATTGTGAAAAGCTGCTTGAGATATATTGTCAGTATCAGCTGATCTATTTAAAAGAGATAAGGCATGTATTTTAAGATAGATTTCTAATCCTTATACTTCTATCACAAAATCCAGGGTCCACAACTAGAATAGAAGATAAAAAATCTGAAAATCATAGTAGCACAAAAAAAGAAATTAAACAGTGAGAATACACATGAGAGGAAAGCAAAAATGAATCTGACATATTGACAAGAATGCAGTAAGAAAAATAGCCACCTAAACCCCCAGAATTCCTTTAGAAGTGAAGGTTGGAAGGAAATAGCTATGAACTGGAAATCAATAGTGAACATATTTGCCCCATTCTCTAAAAGTAGAAACACAATTAGAAACCCTGTTAAACTCTCTTCGGAGCTTTTCCTCAGGTTGCCTTTTTAGTTTAGTGTTGCTCCATACAAATTATACATGCTAAGTGACTGATAACAACCATTTATACCTCAGAGATCTCCAGTTTAGAAATCTGACATCAGCCTTACATGGCAGGGTCTCAGGTTTGAATCCATCATGAGCAATTTAAGGAGAGCCTGTCTCAAACTTTAAAAAAAAAAAAAGTTACATTAAAGGGCTGGTGGTATGAAGGCCTAAGTAGAAGGAGAGAGGAGAGATTGACAGAGTAATGACAGAATTTCAAAACAGGGTAATAAGGAATTGACAATGGTTAATGTATTACGTATAGACTTCAAACAAGTTGGTCAAATTATAAGATATGGGCATGAAAATTGATCAACCAACATAAGCACAGACCAATCTTTTCAATGAACTAAAAGAAATCAGTAGTATAATTATGTAAGCTATCACCCATAATGAGACTGTGACAAATACTGCACACTTACTGGGAGCCATGAGGAAGAATAATCTTTTTGATTGTTAAAATCAGATTTAGCTCTTTGCACTTAAGGATTGAGTTTCCAGTTTCCTGCCTGTCATATACCACTTGAGCAAGAACATTGTTCAGGTCTTTGTGCAAAGACCCTACATTCCAGAACCACCAACTGCAAGGCAGACCCATCAGTAGGGGAAATGCCTTGACTTTTCCTTTGACTGCCAACTCTCAAAAACAGACTGACTTGAGAATCAAAAAAAAAAAAATCAAATAAAATGAATTTAATATGAACAATAAATAAAAATTGTCCCCATGTACATGAATCCACTTTTATTGGTAAATTCTAGGACAAGATATTATTATAATAGATACTTTAAAAATCTAGCTATATGTTTAACTTGTTTTTAAAGTATTTCTTAGCAGATGAAAGTAGAAAAATTATTAAAGAAATAAATAAGTAGGACAGATTACCAGGATGATTCAAAACATGTACTATCTACACCTAAAAAATAAGAAAATATGTAGGATTGCATGAACAGACAAATTTTAAATGCTCAATTTCTCTAAAAACTAGCAGACACTGTTTTCTGTTATGTACTCTTGTTTTAGGGATCCATTCATGTTTGAAAATATTTTCAGTGGTATATTTTAAATGTTAATATTTATATTCTTGCTCTCCCATCCTATCTACATCTATATCTATATCTATATCTATATCTATATCTATATCTATATCTATAGCTATCTATCTATCTATTGCTTTTTTGGTTTTTAGCACTTCCTTATAAAATATTTAAAATAGAATATTTAATTCCTTGATTTTCTAAAATTTTACATTTGAATCTTTCATATTCATTCATTTTAAATTAAACCTGAACAACATAGCAACCTAAAAAAATATAAGAAATGTTTATTACGAGAATATTGTATAAATGGAATTATTTTATGAGTAGCATTTTTACTCAGAATATTTTTGGATTCATTTGCCTTCGTACATATATAATCAATTACTTCCAACTGTAAGTTTGAATTCAAACTTCCAGTATTCTATTGCATAGTATACCGTGATTCAGCTGCTCATTTATTTGTTGATACGTAGGATCATTTCAAATTTTGATTACTTCAGTAATTTAAACAAAGAGTAAAAATAAACAGGTAAAAAAGAGAGATGAAAATTAAAATGATACTAAGTATGAAAAGTCCCTTAGAGCACAGAGAGAACACTTTATCTTGGGCTTTGCTTTACATTTAGTTACATTAGTTTTATAAGACAGCCCAATAGTATTTTTTCTGTTGAAGAGTGTACATGGTGCAGCAGAAGTAAAACACCTTTGTTGGGTATGCAAACTTACTTAGACATATCTGACAAAAAGTTTCATTCCAGAGATAGGCCTATGTATCAAGAACATTTAAACCACATTTACCATCATATACAAATTCACAAACAATAACAAGTGACAATGTAAACTTGTAAAACTTACTCTTCAGGAGAAAGCCACAATCTTGGAATAAGTCATGTTCTGCTTCAATTTTATTTCTTTGATTAAAATTGTCTATAATGGATTAAGTGAAATAATCTTTAAAATTTGTATTTGTAAAAATTCTTTATCAATATACTATATAATAAACGTAAATAATTGGTTTTTACTTTGGATCTAGATTTTTTTTTCTTTTCAACAAAATGGAATTAACAGTGAATTTAAAAGGCATCTTGCCTTTCATTTGCTATCTTACTTTTCATAGAAATACAATTATTTCTATGAATTCCAAACTAAATCCTACTATTTATTGAAAGTTACTTTAAGCTAGGAAAGTAGGTTTCAAGCATAAAAGAGACAATATTTAATAATTATGGTATTTTAAAATAATATTTGTAAGTAAAATCTAATGCTATATAGACAATTAGTGTAATACATTTTGGAAAAAGAAAACTAAAAAAAAAAGAACTGTAAGTGAAATTTAGAACATGTTTGCACATTAAGTGACTTTTCTCCTAAAACTTACTCCTTAAATTACACCACCACTCACGTACACAAATACAGTTACATGCACATATATTCATGTATGTAAGAAAATATTTAAAAACTATTTATTTAATATCAGATTCTATAACAGATGCACAGCTGTAGAATTCCACGTAAGTACTGAAAAACATACCAAATATTAGTGAAAATATAACAACATCCGTTTCTGTACTGCAATATTATTTCTGGGTCTATGTAGTTTTACTGTTCTAAAATCTTCAGGTCCACATGATGGTAAAAACTTGACAACTTTCTGATAGACGTGGCATGATACCATTAATAAAACTAAACATTTGCAAGGATTTGTCAAAAATGGTCATAATTATATGAAATTTTATTTAATTCATAACATGTTATAATAATCTTTTTACAAAAGAATAAACATGCCTTCCAAAGGAGTGGAGAAATGGATTTTCAAATAAATTATATATTTGTGTGGTCCATATCGTGTCTGTTACACCATAAAATCCATACTCAATACTGAGTTTTGCCACCATCAAACAGAATAAAAGACTCCTATTTTTAGGAAATCAGCACAATTGCAACCCGAAAAACATTGAGACAGCATACACCCAATATGTCTATGGCACGTGCCCACACCTATGCAGCATAAATGTCAGGGAAACTGGAGAGATCATTATTCAGTCAGATCTTACATGTAAAGATCCTAACAAAAACAGGTATTTGGATATCAAGTATTATTTAAAAATATGGTACCTTTTTAATATGATTGAAAAAAATTAATATTATTCATATGCAATTTAATCCAGGAAACTTCTCTGCAATGACATCTTAATAGAAAAGTCATTATCTGATAAGGGCCCACAAAGGTTACTTACACTGATCTGATTGATACATTTTATGTACATTTATTAAAATATCATACTGCACCCCAATAATATGCACAATAATTAAATGTTGATAAAAACTTTCTAAATAAGGACATTAAAATGATAATTACCATGATTTGATCATTGCACCATTTATATATATATAAGAAATTATCTCATGGTATTTCATAAAAGTTTATAATTAAAGGAATAAAGCATAGCAACTATTGTTTCAAAGATACATTTTAACACACATTTAACATCTTAAAATTCATTATTTGGAATACGTATATTATTCACCCTTGGATGAAAAGTGAATTTTCTCAGACAATTAGTAAGGTACTTAATGTACATTTAATTTGATCAAGTGGTGCACTGGTCTCTGTGAAGCATAGATAGTCCTCAAAAGGTAGATTGCCATTAAGAAAATTTTTTTCAGAATATAGTAATTCTCTATAGATTTCCATAACACTAGTTTGAAATTTAAGACAAGTTGTTAAACTAAAGATTTATTTCCTGATTGTTAAAACAATCTAACAAATGACAAGAAAAAGCAAATAAACAAAACATTAACATCAAAAAACTTAAATCTTACCCTTAGTTTGGCCTTGCACACTTTATCTAAATTTCTCCCAATGAAAGAATTTTTTTATACAATGTTCTTGAAGATATTTTTACCTTTATTTTCTCTCACTGTTTTCTATTCCTTAAAAAGTGTTACTTATATGAAGCCATTTTTAAATTTTGAGTAATACTTTTCTATCAGTATGTCCTTTAAAATACTGCAGCAGGCATAAGGTATGATATTCTGCACGTTGTCTGAGGAGTACAGATTTCAAAGAAGTAAAACTAAGCAGGAAGCACTGGATTGTTCCCTTAATTGTATTAGAAAACATGCCATTTTCAACAACTGCCTCCTTTTTCACCGAGTGGGCCCTGATAAATAAGAATCTCTTTCTTTTTCCTGACACTTTGAAGAGTGTGCACATTATGGTCTTAAGAAAAGTGCTAGATCAGTAGAATTTGTATCTGTGAGCAGTACAGTAAAAATAAATAAAAACTCTCAGAGAATTCTGGTAGGCAAAGAAGAAAAACATGAGAAAAACAGAGTGGAAAATGATTGGTAGTTAAGTGCTATGTTCTGTAAAATAAAAAAGTATTTAGATTAGTAATAATTTATTGTATCTCTAACATAGTGAAAAATATATATACATGTTTACTCGCATTCAACCAAGTGATCAAACGCACAAATAGTACTCAAAAATACTGTTCACGATGATAAAAATACAAACCCAAATAAACCTACTATGCTAATCTTGATACCTGAAAACTGTAAAATAATACAGAGAACTACTATCTAATTCCCAAGCAAATGGAACTGTATTTCCTTATGCCCCACTGGAAAACTTAACCATTACGGGATAGCAATTCAATTCTACTCAAATAGAAGTTAGACACTCAAAGCAACTAACCCAAACTCTGAGAAAAATGCTCCTGTTAATTTTTTTTTATTTGTTCCTCACTCCATCTTATTTTGGTGATAATGAAAGCCTAATAATGTGTAAGAAATATGGGTCAAGAATATTACAAATGTCAAAATTAAGGCTTATGATCCAACTACATTAACTAAAACATTGTGTGGCTGACAGAAGGGTGCATAAAAACGAAAAGGGGGAGGGGAAAAGGAAGGAATGGAAGAGGAAAAGAATAGAAAGAATACAGAATAGAAACACAGAATAGAAAGAGAATAGTGAGAAAAATGGAAACAAAGCTTTTGTAAATGGGGAAGGGTTAAAGGGAGGAGAGGGGAATGGGGGTAAAAGAAGAATCAAGATAAGTCTGGGTACAAGTTATCTATGATGAGTATGCTATGTTCAAGTGTATCACTTAAATTGTTTTAAAGACCTAAAAAAAGTGTTATTTTACATTACAAACTGAAAAAAAATAAGCAAAACAGCTTGAAAAGAGACTCATCCATAGAGTTGCTAATATTCTAAGAAGCTGCTGTAAGTCACTAAGAAAATAAACCTACTTGCAGTGTATTGTACCCAATATGGAGGTTATCTGTCTAGAAAAAATCAATTTCAATACTATCAATATCAGAAATAAATTTGTTAGAACTAAAATTTCTAAATGAAAAATAAAGAATATCTTCAAAAATTTGGAGTAAATAATATCAGAAATAGGAAACAAAAATTATCTATAAAAATGATTTAATTGAAGAAAAATTTCTGTTCATCAAAGAAGATCTCTGATAAAGTAAAATGAGAAAAGAACAAATAGGATAAGATTTTTGTTACTCATAAATGTGGTAGAAATTCTCCTATAAATAGGACATAAAAAAGAAGCAGACATAAATCAAAAATAAACAGATTAAAAAAGGAAAGTTTTGAAAAATTACCTTTCAAGAGATTCAAACGATTAAGAAAAATACTTAAAATATTTAGCATCATGAGCATAAACAGAAAATCAGATTAAATTGCAAGGTAATAATAATTGTACTCACATGCTAGTAGTTGACATAAAAAAGATAACACTGTTGGTCAGATTATAGATTAATTGAAATTTTTTTCGGAGTAAACTCATTTTATTAACTGATCAAAGCACTTCAATTTTCTCTGATTTGAAGTAAAACCATTAAACACATCTCACAAGAAAATACAACTATTTAACTACAATTACAAGAGTTTGCAACCTCGCTTGTTCATTGAAAACTTTTACAAAGTTATACAACTATAGTCTTAAACTAGGGTTAGTGTTAACCAAGAGTACTATCCAAGAACTAGACACTTGGTTACTATTTTCACAGTGACGATAGTTTTGTAACAGAAGGAAACCATCACCTTACGAATATAGTTTGAAAACCACTTGACTAGTGACATGTACTCTTTCTTCATTCTTCAGGGATGTGAACATGTGTTCTCAGGAAAGCACACACCTGGTCCTGCTCTGTATTCCTTTCTTGCAACTTAACATGTTGTCAGATAACCACTACCCTGCTATCAACATGGGGATTGGAAAACCAGTCCTACAACCTTCTTCATGGATTTAGGAATTTTTTCCCTCAAAGCAGTCTTTTAAATATTCAGATCTTGTTTTAATTTTAACTGTGTATTACTGTTTGTATGTCTATTGGAGGATAAGGACAGTAGTCCAGAAACAAAGAAATTGCTTCCCCTAATTGAGCCCCACATTGAGATTTCCTTTCGTTACTAGACAGCTGTCTTTATACCAAAGCCTTTGGATTACTGAAGAGTTGCTTTAGAGGTAGATAAAACAGAAATCATGCCATTAAGTCAACTGAACAAAAGGAATTTATTTACAGAATATCATAATTGCAAGTTCCTTAAATTCACTTTGGAAAACTCTAAAGCTAAACATTACAGCATTCCAATCTTCTGTATACTTTCAATAGAAAGGAGTACATATTCCTATAAAACTGTAGATATACATATGCATTGCAGCTTTGCTCATAACAGTCAAAAATTGAAAACAAGTCAAATATTAATATTGTGAAAATTTGATTATTTTACTGTACAAATTCAAGTAAATATTTACATTCTTTAAAAATTCAAAACTTTAAAGGAGATATCTGTAGAAAAAGATTTCTGTAGTACTCCAAATATGAAGCTATTGGACATCTAACTTAAAAATTTTCCCCAGTGAAATTTTGGGGACCACACGTGTTCATTATTAAATCTACAATGTATTTAAAAAGTATGAGTGGAAACAGAGGAGTTTTTGTGCAAATTTTAAATAAAATCTATATTGTCTTTATGTCAAAACTTGACAAAAATATTCCAACATGGGACATTGTACTTCGATTGAATATTCTAAGGATAGATTTCTTAGAATTCTGTACAAAAATTCAAAACATCAGAACAAAGGTATTTTTAAACTAATATGAAACACTAAGATTCTAAAAGTCATTAAGTTTTAGTCAATGAATTTTATTTCATTAAGAAAGCTGGCAAGAAACCATTTTTCCTAGTACATGCTGACAGTACATACTTGCATCCATCCTGGGGAATTGGTAAACGTATAGAACACATCTCTTCATTCACTTCCCTCCCTTTCCCCTTCTCACATCTCTTAGTCCTCTTCCCACTTCCAAAAAAATTTTATATGTGTTCTATATCATGTGTCTCTAATTTTCTCTGTTACTTATTTGTAGTTTGGGTTTTTCATATAAGAGAAACTAAATTCGTGTGTTTGATTTGCTTCATTTAGCATCACGGCCTCAAAGTGCTTCCATTTTCCTGCAAATGACTCAGTGACGGAGTATTACTCTGCCATAGGTGAGTAAATTTGTAAAGTGAATGGGAAGTTGGATTTTGATTTATGAAATTGCTATGACTGCTACTGTGAGAAATAGAGATGAGATTTTAGATGTGGTCATTTTTCAACATTATTACTTTAACTCTAAGAAATTATGTTTTTGTTTTATACTTTATACACAAAAACCTCATATATATGCATTCTGCCAATATAATATTGGTAAGGAAGTGTTTTCAGTCTCTGTAAATACAATCAGTTGATGTAACTGCTTTCTTCACTCTCTATTTCATCTTCTACATACTTATGGAGAATCATGTAGATCTACTTCATGTACATGTAGCAATAACTTACAAGGAGTATAAGCATTTTGTACTATAAACATGTACTAACAAAAAATAAAAATTGGAAAAAATATAAAAATGTACTAAGGTGCACGTAGTTTTTCTTACTGGATACCTATGGACACATACTGGCATCTTACTTACATTTTTTATTCTCTACTAAAAATAATACTATGGGAACATCTTGTTATATGATTTCTTGTATGTTCCCTAAAGCATATAACTAGATATGGATTTTCTTAGCAAATGTGCACCTGAAATTTTATTTGCTAAATCTCCATAAAGATTTCACCAATTGTCTACTTAACCCATAGTGATTAAAATCTCTGTTCTCTTTTATGCAAACAAAAGATACTTGAATGGAGCAATGAGAGTTAAATGCAGATGACAGTTTGGAGGAGGGAAAGTGGAATATTGGAGGTACTAAAGGTAAATATAAAAATCTTTTTGGGGATAGATGCTATAAAGGAGATCTGAAAAAATATGTTGGTGTAATTCATATTATAAATCATTTTCTAGGCTGTAAGGTAATAGTAATTAAGTGAAGAGGTAAGTTTCTACCTTTTTGAAGTTTCCATTATTAGAAGGACATGCATAGACAATTATATAGTACAATGTCATTAACATATATTATAGAAAAGAGTGAAATCAGATAAGGAAACAGAGATGGTGGACAGGGTAGCTAAGAGATAAGAGGTAGCCATTGGGAATAGTGATGGTTTATAAAATGGGCACAGGAAAGAGAGATAAAGTGGTGCAACAAGACTTAGGGAGGTAAAATCCTAGGTGTGTGTGTATGAGGTATATGACTTTATACAGTGTACTCTAGGGAGAAGGAATTACAGAAGCACAAGATGGCCAAATAATCAAGATATAGCATCAAGGTTCATGTTGATGGGTAGGAGATAAATAGGGTAAATGTCTATAAAAAATCAAGTTAAAAATTTGTCAGAGACCTAATGATGTTGGGTGTTTTGAATATGCTATAGATTTCCAGTTTCATCTAACTTTAACCTAAACTTATTGGAGAGTTGAAAGAAGTACATAATGCATTTTCTTCCTAAAATATCTCATATCCTAGTCAGTGAAAAATAAACTATAGGAAGACAAGGAGCTCAAGGGTAAAAGCAGAGAGTGTAAGTTAGATGGTATTACAGCAGTTCAAGGAAAATGACATTATGAGAGAAAAAAAATCAGAGATGGAAGAAGTAAAATTGATCAAAATAAAATTTAGCTTCATGATTTAAGCATGTAGCATTTTCTGAAAGATTAGCTGAAGATAGAACATAAATAGAAAAATAATGGATTAATCCCACTTTATTTTTTTGTTTTGTTATGTTATGTTTTGTTTTGTTTTGTTTTGTTTTGTTTTGTTTTTTCCTGAGTCCATGAGGCAAAGCAACAGTAATGTTTTAATATGGAAGCCTGATGCAAGAGCAGGTTTGACGATGAGAAGGAAGAAGTAAGAGTCTGTGTTGTATATTAAATATGAGATGTGTACCAAACTTCACAAGGAGGATGTCAAGCAGGCTGTTGGATATGTTACTCTGACATTGATAGGGAAAGTTACAGTTTGCAACAGTAAAGTAAAGCCCATCTACTACAAGGTCATCCAGCAGTGGGTATAGACAGAGGTGAGAAAAAGCTCATGAGGAGCCCTGAATTCTCAACATGTTAGAAGCTGAAAGACAAAGAGCAGCTGTACCATGAGAAACATCTGGTAGGGAACCAGCAATGAAATCCAGAGGGTGTAAGACCATTTGGCCTAAGTAAAAATACAGTGATCATTATAATAATAAATGCAATGGTAGTAATCAGTAACTAGTTGCATAATTGTTCCAAGAGATAAAATAACAAGAGGATGGAGACATAACATTCAATAGTAAAAATTCTCAAAATGTTCACTACCTTAACAAAAAGCACTTTTAGTGGATCATGTATTGGGGTATAAAATTACAAAAGAGAGAGAGAGAGAAACAGGAATACAAGGGAGGAAAACCAGAAAATCCTTGTCACAATTTCACATTTTGTTATCCTGATTTTAGTAATTGTAACAAAGATATGTAAGATAAAGTCTTTGTTCTCAAGAATTACACATTAAACACCTGCAAGTGAATGGGCATCATGTTTAAAACATTTTTTTAAAAGGTATTTTTTTCCAGAATATTTTATATGATGCAAGTATAAATTACTGGTGAGTATGGATCCCTTATTTCCAGTAGTGGAGTGCATGATATACTGCCCAGTATCATGAATTCTGTAGGCTTCACTTTCCTTATTAGAAGTAGGGTTTAGCCACATCTGGTGTAGTAACCAGTTCTCTATCTCTTTCCAGTTTATCACTGTGATTGATCCAATATTTACTGTACACAGTCAAACTCTTAGTGACCACTCATTCTGTGAGATAAAGAGATGCAACCTATTTGTCACAACTCACTGTCCCCTACAGACTGGAAGAATGTGCCCACCTCTTAAGCACAGTGTGACTCCAAGAATTTGCGAATGTGTACTTAAAACCCCCACAAATTAGAATGTCTCCTAGATAAACCACCCAAATAATCACCTCAGCCCACAAGACACACGACATGCTGTCTTACTCTCTTATTCACCACCCACTGCTGGAGCATGTGGTGGGTCAGAGCCCCTTTTCCTAGATCCTTCAATATATGTTGTCTTCTAGTCTCTGGGACCTGTAAGTAATAAAATATACTTGCTACTTAATGTGTTTTATTAATCGGCCTCCCCTGCATCCAACCTGTCTGACACACTCAAACCTAAGTTCTTTCCAGTTAAAGTTCTCCTGGGGACTGGCTATCTTGGTCGAAATAAACTGGACACAAGTCAGACAAGAGCTATGAGGATATGTGTCACCATAAGCACTGATTTTCTGTAAGAAGGACACCTGCACTTGGGTCAGACACTTAAACATTAGGTGGGCTGCTACAATAAAGAAGCTATCTCATGAAAAACATACTGTAAACATCTGTACCTGTCAGTTTAGGGATAAAATATAACCACTGTCCTGAGACAAAAAGAACTATAAACCAAACTAGAAGAAAAATGTCATGCCAGACCTCCAATATCCTGCTTTGAGTATAAAACAAAATTTCTTTTATGCAAGAGAATGTTCTTGTTAAAGTTACATACAATGACAGGTGGATGCTAAAGTTTCAAGCCCTATCCTCATTACTTCAGGAAGAGTATCTCAGAAGGGAACTCTAAGACTGGCAGCACCTAAATTGAACTTCCTCCTTTGCTCCATCTTCTTTGTCCTGCTTTTCATGTGCTTATTGTGAGTGCACTCTGCTGGGCACTATTTACACACAAATCTCCATCTTGGAGTTTGCTTCTCATGGAACCTGACTTTAGATAGCTAAGAATTTATTCAGAGAAATATTTGCTTAACTTTATGTGCATGTATTAATAGCTGTTAAATTGATTTTTCTATGTTTGCTTGTTTTGTGGTACAGGAAATAGAAGCTAAGGTTTAGCCCTAAGCTACATGCTAGCATTTTATTACTATTATTATTGTTATTATTGTTGTTATTATTATTGCTAGTACACTTTTTTGAGACAAGGTATTGCTAAATTGCTAATTTTCCCAAACTAGGTTCACATGTGTAATCCTCCTGACTTAGCTGTCAAGAATAGTAGGATACATGTGTGCCCACCACACCCATTTATTTAATTTATTTAGAACTATGGAATATGTTTTCTGGCTCTTCATGTTTTTTCAGTTTTCCAGTGTAAATGTTCAGAGCAACTAGTTCACTTTAAAAAATTTCAGACCTTGTTAACTTATGAAATATTGACTTTTTCGTATTGATTCTTCCTAAGACCCTGATCATTTTTTCATTTATTAAAAATTTATTTAGTGTCTTCATTAGTGTTCTAAAATTTTCTTCATATAATTCTTTCAAGTTTCTTGTTAAGTCTAGTCCTAGGAATTTTATCATTTTTATTACTACTTTACATAGTATCATTTTATATTAAAACATGTTCAAAATGACTATTTTGAAATGAATGCTTTTGATTTATGTGTGTCAAATTTTGTACTTCTGTAACTTACGGAGTGCTACTATAGTTTTAGTAATTTTACTCTTTTTCTTGGATGTTGTGGGTATGTCGGATACTTAATCATATCTATTGCAAATAATAAAACCATAATTGCTTACTTTATTTTCCATTGTTTTAATTCTAAATTAGTTATCTTATGGAATACATTTTAAAACTGACAGTCCTCTCCCAACTCACATAGGATCATTTTCCAGTATTTTAGGTGTCTTCCAAAGCTTACAAACACACATGAACACACACACACACACAGGTTTTAAAGGACACGTGGAAAAGTTAAATTAAAAAATTTATTACACTAAAAAATCGCTATTAATTTTGCTCAGAATAATCCCCTTTGCTTTGAACACACTTATCTCATCATACTTACCACTTTCTGAAGCAGTTTCTGGTGTCCCCTTTTGTGAGTGTCTTTATGAGATGTGATTAAAAAGTACAGTGAGCGCTGCTGCTGAGTGCTATCCATAAAAAGCAGACTGTTAAAAACATTATGGTGTGTTCTCACTTTATTTGGTGGGCCTGGCTTTTGGCTGTTCCTCCGAGTCAAAATGACCAGGAAAGGTAAATGCTTTGAATTCATTCAGAACATTGAGGCAGCCCTGAGAGCACAACTCACGACACTCATGAAAGAGGACTTTCAGGACTGCTAGAAAGTGGTAATGATGGTGGGATAATTGTGCTTGAAGCAAGTGAGAGCTTTTTGAGGTTAGTTAATGAAAATGTATCATTTATTTTTTTTAAATAAAGTCACTAGTGGAATTCATCCCAGGGATGCAGGAATGGTTCAACATACGTAAATTCATAAATTTAATACATCATATTAACAGAGCCAAGGATAAAAGTCATATGATTATTTCAATAGATGCAGAAAAAGGTTTTGATAAAGTCCAGCACCCATTCATGATAAAAACTCTACAGAAAATTGGAATAGATGGTCTTTATCTTAATCTGATAAAAGCTATTTATGACAAACCAATAGCTAACATCATACTAAATGGACAAAAACTGAAAGCTTTCACTCTAAAATCAGGAACAAGACAAGGATGTCCACTCTCTCCACTCTTATTCAACATAGTTCTGGAAACTTTAGCTAGAGCAATTGGTCAAGAGGAGGAAATAAAAGGAATAAAGGTAGGAAAGGAAGAAGTTAAGCTAGCATTATTTGCAGATGACATGATACTCTACCTAGAGAATCCTAAGAACTCCATCAAGAGACTTCTAGATTTAATAAGTAGATTTAGCAACGTAACTGGTTACAAGGTCAGTACTCAAAAATCAATAGCATTTTTGTACACGAATAACAATTGCACTGAGAGAGAAATTAAGGAAACAATGCCTTTTACAATAGAATCTAAAAAAATGAAATATTTAGGAATCAATCTAATAAAAGATGTAAAAGACCTCTATACTGAAAACTATAGTACTCTTAAAAAGGAGATTAAGGAGGATATTAGAAGATGGAGAGATAACTCTTGCTATTGGGTAGGAAAAATCAATATAGTTAAAATGGCCATACTTTCAAAACTGTTATACAGATTTAATGCCATCCCAATCAAATTACCAATAATGTATCTTACAGAATTATAGAAAACAATCCTAAAATTTGTTTGGGACAAGAAGAGACCTAGAATAGCAAGGGTGATCCTGGACAACAAAGACAAGACAGGAGGCATCACAATTCCTGACCTGAAACTGTACTATAAAGCTATCATAATGAAAACAGGGTGGTACTGGCAAAAAAACAGACCTGAGGATCAATGGAATAGATTAGAAGATTCAGAAACAACTCCAGGCACACTAAGCTATCTTGTCTTTGACAAAGGTGCTAAATACATTCACTGGATGAAAGATACCCTTTTTAATAAATGTTGTTGGAAAAACTGGCTTTCCACATGTCGAAGATTAAGATTAGACCCATATCTTTCACCATATACTAAGTTAAAATCTAAATGGATTAAAGATCTCAACATTAAAACAGAAACATTAAATCTGCTGGAAGACTGAGTAGGTAAAACTCTTGAAGACATTGGTATAGGCAAAGACTTTGTGAATAAAAGCTAGACTGCACAGAATTAATGCAAAGAATTAACAAATGGGATTTCATCATATTGAAAATTTTTTGCACAGCAAGAGAAACCATCAACAGTGTGAAGAGATTACCCACAGTGTGGGAGAAATTGTTTGCCAGCTGTCCCTCAGGTAAAGGATTAATATTGAAAACCTATAAAGAACTTTAAAAAAATCAGTCCTCTAAGATTTAAAGACCCATTCCAAAAATGGGCATCTGAGATGGACACACACTTCTCAGAGGAAGAAGTACAAACAGCAAATAAATACGTAAAAAAATATTCAACAGCGCTGGCCATTCAAGAGATGCAAGTTAAAAGTATCATTCAGATTCCACCTCACCCCAGAAAGAAAGCCTAGTATTATGAAGTCAACTAATAACAAATGCTGGAGGGGCTGTGGGCAAAAGGAACCCTTCTCCACTGTTGATGGGAATGCAGGCTGGTGCAGCCTCTGTGGAAGTCAGTGTGGAGATTCCTCAAAAAGCTAGGACGGGAGGTCCCATTTGACCCAGTTATTCCCCTTCTGGGTATCTTTCTGAAAGAACTAAAAATATCCCATTACAGTGATATATGTTCGTCTATGTTCATAGCTGCCCAATTCATAATTGCTAGATCTTGGAAGCAGCCTAAATGCCCCTTGACTGAGGAATGGATAAAAAAGTTGTGGTATTTCTACATAATGGAATACTACTCAGCTATAAAGAACAACAAACTAGACTTTTTTGCCCTCAAATGAAT
Source organism: Dasyprocta punctata (assembly GCA_004363535.1). Taxonomy (NCBI): domain Eukaryota; kingdom Metazoa; phylum Chordata; class Mammalia; order Rodentia; family Dasyproctidae; genus Dasyprocta; species Dasyprocta punctata. The sequence goes on along the minus strand of RJWM01001610.1, from coordinate 120,525 downwards.
GAGTGTTGAGGATATACTTCTCAGTGAACTGAATAAGTCACATATATGTGACTATTGCATTGTTGCACTGGTGTGATGAACTGAAACAAAACCTATATATATATAAACATTAGTTGAGACAGAGAAAAAGAAAAAGAGAATGTTTATTATTTGATATTTGGATCCAATTTTGCTTTTTGTATCACATTTTTTTGTTTCTGCTTAAAAAATGTAAAATAAAATAAAGCCACTTAATTTATTTTTCTATCATACCATGAAAATACTAATAAAAGAAACATTTGTCAATTTATCCAATGATTTAAAATTACTGCATTATTAATATAATTAAGCTACTTCTGCAGTCATTGTTTCAAAGACCTTCTGATAAATTTGTGTCTACTCTAAACTGTAGATACTCCATTATCACTCACCTATTTTTGCTTGTATGATTGCATGCATAAATATGCCTAAAGAATTTTTACTGCTTTATAAATAACACTATTGAAATTCATATGTTTTTCTATTAATGCTATGCTTTGGAATTTAAAATCTCCTGTAAATACTGCCTAGGATTAAAGGGAAAAGATACACTTCTTGGGGGAATGTAAATAGTAAAATCACTATGGAAATATGTATAGAAGATCTTCAAAAAACTAAAAGTCCAGTTGCACTTTGATGCAGTTATAACACCCTTTGATAGAAAGTGAAAACAATTAAAATCAGCATACTATAGGAATACCTGCACATCCAGCTTTATCGCAGTGTATTTCTCAACAGTCAAGACATGTAACCAGCTTTTATGCCCATCAACAGACGAGTAGATTATAAATGTAGCCTATATATATGTACAATGTAGTATTATTCAGACACAAAATTCTATCATTTGCAAGAAAATAGAGGGATTTGGAGGCCATTGTTTTGAAAAATATTAGGGAGGTTCAGAAAGCCAAATACTACTTGTTTCCCTAATCAAAGAAAGGTAAAGGAGAAAAGATACTATTAATTATTAGACAAGAAGAGAATGAGAGAGAAGTGGAGGAAGTTGGAAAAGGAGGCAACAGAGTTATACAAATGACCAAAATACATTTTACATATGGGAATCCCCAACAAAAGTAGAAACCAAGGGGAAAGGTAAGGCACAGTGAGTGATAAGGGATAAATATAATGAAACTATGATAAGTGCAGGTACGAGACCGCCAAAATGAAATCTATTAATTCATGTGGCAATTTTAAAAAGAGTGAAAAGAAAGTGCTCGAAAGCCTCTTGTGTTAAGGATTTGATCCTCAGATTGTTCTATATTTTCCTATAGAATGGTTCCAGAAGAAGTTTCAGTTATTTTTTATAACAAATGGGGAATTTTTCATTTTCAAGAGCAGATTTACTTTTATTCCTGATTAATTTGCATATTGATTGTACTCTTTTTAAAGCATTCATATATTTTAACAATTATGTGCTTTTGAGCCAAGTTTTTGCTGGTTAAATGGGAAGCACAAGCCGTGAATGCTGGTGGCGCATGCCTTTAATTCCAGCAGTAGGGTGGCTGAGGCAGGAGGATCCTTGTGAGTTCCAGATCAGCCTGAGCTACAAAGTGATTTCAAGGCCAGCCTGAACTGCACAGTGAGACCCTGTCTCAAACAATAGGGCTGGGGATTTAGCTCAGTGGCATAAGTGCCTCCTTGGCAGGCATGAGAATGTGAGTTTGATCCCCAGTACCAAAAACAAATGAAGCACAGAAAATCAAAAACAAAATATGTGCAAAAGTATCAGAAAGAACCATAATTTCACAAAGTGTTGTGATTTTTACATGTTCTATATTTACTGTTGTATAAAGAGTTTTCTCACTGTTGCTTTCTTATTGTTTTATAAAGAGTTTTCTCACTGTTGCTTTTTTATCACATAAATTTTCTATGCTCTGATATAAAAGTAGAAGAAAAGTCAGGTTATACCTGAGTATAACAGCTGAGGAAGTCCCGTGCTCTGACCACAAAGAATAAATGGAGTTAAACGTTATCGAGCCGAGACATGGAAGGACTTGGAGCTGTTGGGCTGTCTTAGAGCCACTATATCAACCAATCAGACAGCCTATGGTGAGCCTTTATTGTCAGAAAAAGAATAAAAGACGTTCTGCAATTTAAATAAGCTGCTAAGTCAATTTCTTAAGTGATACAAATAATTTTAAAATATCGATGAATTACACATTCAAACAACGATAAATCTATTTATTTACTGTAAGATTTGAATTTGTCTTGATGGATCAATGAGTTACTTAATGCTTTTTCACTCTTGAGCCCACATTGTAAATTAAAAGTTTGTCAACTTTGAAGAATAATCCATTTAATATTGTGATGTGAATTTCAACTCACAGTCAGTTTTCTCTACCTATCTTACTTGAAGGCCTGATGTTTATGCTCCTGCTGATTATGCAGAATAACTTATTCTTTCCATGAAGGTAAAGACTGGATTACATATAATATGTTTCACTTGATCAAGGAAATGATATCTTTCAAACAATACCTCAAATGTTTTGCTTAGAAAAAGAGAGAAAAAATATTTCAAAATAACTTTCGAATTTATTCCTAACAGGTAGAAAATTTAGAAGCTATCATTCCTTCAGTTCCTAGTTAGTTTGCAAATCAATTACTTTTTTACCTATTAGAAAATTGAAATTGCAAGACAAGAATAACCACAGAGTTGAGAGAGACAGGTCAGAGATTTGTAACCCAGTTCTACTTCCTAGAACGGAAACCCTCCTATTGCTACAAACCTATCTATGACCTATCTATGCACACTTGATAATGTCAGACATGACATTATTTTCTGCCAGTCTATGCAAGGTGATACTACATGAGGGCTTTTCTGAATTTTCACAATTACTGGCTTTGAACATATTTTATTTAAATTTCTATTTGGTCATTTTTCTATTAGTTTCATGTTGATTTACAGGAGTTGAACATGTTATATACTGTCTTCTTTACTTTTCTCATTGCTGACACAAAATACCTGACAGCCAAAATTGAAGGATGAAAGGTTTATTTGGCTCATGGTTTGTAGAGGTTTTAGTTCATAGCTGGCTGGCTCCAAGGCAAGGTGGCATGGCAGAGGGGGATTGCAGAGAAGAAGAAGCTCATGGGGTCCAGAAGGCAGTAGAGCAGGGAAGTAGTGAAGAAGTACCAACAGCAACTGACAACAGCATTCCTCTTTCTGTCAATTTTTTTTTCTTTTTGAGGCAGAGTCTCACTATGTATCCCAGGCTGGCCCCAAACTGACGGTAATCCTCCTGCCTCAGCCTCCTGAGTGCTGGCAGTATAGGCATAAGCCACCATGCCCAATCTTTTTGTCCCTTATTTTCCATTCAGGCTAGCCATTCTTAGGGTGGGTAACACTCACAACAAGAGTGGGGCACCCTTAATCCCACCATTGAACATTGAGTTTCAGCATCACACAACTTTTTCCCAGCATCCCTCACTCCCATACCTGTCACCTCTGAAAAGCCCCACCCACCTATGACCTAGGGCTTAGGGGAAACTCTGGATACAATCCATAACATATACCTATATTGTATCACAGTTTTTAAAGTTATGAATGCCTCTTTCAATTATAATCTTTATTAATTTCAGTAATAGCTATATATATATTCATCTGTATGTTCAATCTGCAGATTTGGGCCCTTCTAAATTTGTTCTCTTCTCAGGTAACTCTACTAGTCAGCTTTGCATTACTATAGCATAATAGCTAACATAAGTAAAGAGAGATTTATGCTGTATAATGATTCTGAAGACTTGTTTAGTCTAATAGTTCTACACACTGGTGTAGTTGGCAGGACATCACAGCAGGAGCAAATATCAGAGCAAGTGCTCATTTCCTGAGTCAAGAAATGGAGAGAGAGAGAGAGAGAGAGAGAGAGAGTGAGAGAGAGAATGGGTGAGAGAAAATGGGCCCAGTTTCCATAACTTTTGGGGGGATTTACCATTGATGATATAAGGGTCTCCTAGAGGGCACCTGCTAAAGGTTCACACAAAGAAAACTTGCTTTTTTTTTTTTTCCTTTATTTTTATCTAGTAAATAAGCTATCCACTTCTAAAAAAGCTTTGGTTCCTAGAATTTGGTATCTAGAAATTGTACACAGGATGCACTCAATTCATGTTGAATAATTTTTTAAAAATCAAATCATTAATAATTCTTCAAGTAATAGAACATAAGTATGAATAATGACTGAACATAGATTGTAAAGACTCTGAAGAACTTGGTTACTTGGATACCTGATAGAACAGAATGAAGACAAATTTCTCTGAGAAAAGAGTATAAAAGAAGAAAGACTAAACTGTAAAATACAGATTTCAAGCACTTTGCATCTTTGACTTTGACTAAACCAAGGGTTGAGTCTACCAAGTTTAACAGAAGAGTTGAAATATCTGGATATAAATTACTGGAGACCTAGGTTGTTTTAGGTTGTTATATTTTTCTGTATAATGTGTCAGCCATTATATAATGATGACCTGCCAATTTCTAAAAATGTAGTGAAAGCCTCCATTCCCCACTTTAGCACTTTCAAACTGTTTCATACACACACGAAGTTTAGTGATGCTTTTCAATAACATATGCATATTATATAATCCCAAATTTTAATAAGAAAGAATTTTTCAGGCAAAATATGATTAAACTACATTCAGCCAAGGACAAAATTTCACTTATTATTTATTGATTTTTTCAATATAAAATACCTCAGAAGAATTATATTAGGAAAGCAGTTTATGTCATCTTAGTGAAACATAACCTACACCCAGCAAATGACAATGAGTGTTTATATTTAACTAGGCCATGATTCAAAGAGCTAGGGATTCATAAACTTTCCTAAATACAAGGTTTCTTTCACATTGAAGCAATATTGAGGAATATCAGTTTTTCAAAGTACAAAAACAAAAATTGAAGCATTACATAAAATATTTTATATCAAGAAATCACTGTGTATAGCGAGAATATTGAAAATTTCTTTTTAAAATGTCTTTAGAAGGGGCCGGGAGTTTGGCTCAGCAGCTTAAGTGCCTGTCTGGCAGGCGCGAGGCTGTGAGTTCAATCCCTGGTGCCACAAAAAAAAAAAAAATAAAATAAAATAAAATAAAATGTCTTTAGAAATAATTACATAATAAGGCAAATTTATTATTCACTGTTGTCACTTGGAAAAATTGAATGAATTATTATCTGTAAATTGTTACATTGTATAGGATTTTTCTGCAATTAGCAGTAATAGAAATCTCTAATGTTAAGATAATCACTGTATTTTAGTTGTCCAGAGCATTTTAAAATGGGAGTGTGCACACATAATGTGAAGTAAATGGATTATGTCCACTAATTTTTGAGGCCATTGGCAAACATTCCAGGACATAAAAACTATGCAGGGGAAAAATTTAGGATTTGGGAAAAGATAGATTAACAATTACTTGTGGTATCACTAATTGTAAGTTCTTAAGCAATTATGTGTGTTTCAGCCTCCTCATCTGTATTCAGTATGGAAAAAATTACATATGTCTGTCAATTAAGTAAAGATAAAGTCAAATTATTAAAACTGAATAAAATTAAGTAAGAGAGGGCATGACAAAATGCTTCATGCAAAAATTCCTTACTTCATTTGCTGGTATAAAATAATGGTAATAACAATAATGCATTAAAAATGATTTTGCAAGTTTTCTCATAGAATACTTTTCCAAGAGAGTGAGGCACACAAGATTCTTGACTGACTCACAAGCCTTCTCATGTGATTTGAAATTAAAAAGTGGATTTCATTTTATTTTTAAAAGCCTTGAATTCTATTTTTTATCCTACATGAAAACAAAGCAAAATCCCGTAATGAAATAAGAGAATAACAGTAGTACATTCTGTAAGACTGTCTTCAGAGTAGTTATTCAAAGGGTAAAACATACTGAGGTTTGTTAAATTCACTATACAGTTAATACAATCTATGTTGTTGCATGTTTTAGACACAGACCATAAAACTGCTAGGTAACACACTTGATATCTCCAACATGTTATAATTAAATTTTTGAAATGCAGTAAGTATGTTTCAGTGTAGACACCCATCGATATCATTAGGAAATATTTATTCTAAAAATTATCCCATGTTCATCAGGGAGTAAAACTTTACTGCATGTCATGTACATATATAATAGTTCCCACTTATGCATGATGTATATATTCTAAGTCCCCCAGGGGAGGCTGAAATCATGCATAGTACTGAATCCATATGTAGTATGCATTTTTCTTATTCACAGGTATAACAAAGTTTAATTTGCAAGTTAACTTCAGTAAGAAATTAGTGTATTATAAATTTTAGCAAAATCAGTGTATATTTTCTTATTAAGGTGAAAATTTCAGTCTCTTGCTCCAAGGAAGCACTTTAAATGCATATTGAAATTGCACACATCACCACTCTTGGGCTTTGAGGCCTTTATTAATTAAAATACAGGTTATCTAAACACAAGTCCTGCAGTACTGTGGCAATTGATCTGATAATCAAGCCAGAAATGTGTGTGTGTGTGTGTGTGTGTGTGTGTGTGCGTGTGTGTGTGTTACTAGAGATTGAATTCAGGGCCTTCAGTTGAGCTACATCACAGCTCTTTTTTTTTGTTGCTTGTTTGTTTGTTTGTTTAAGACAGAAGCTCAGTAAGTTGTTAAATTGCCCAGGGTTGGGCGTGAAATCTTTCTGTCAGTCCCCCAAGTGCTGGTTTTATGGGCATGCACCAAAAATTCTGGGATTTTCTTTTTTATTGCTGTGAAAGAAAAGTGCGATCACTTATCATTAGTCAAAATTATCTTCTAAGTGAATTAAAATATATATATATGTATACATAAGTGTCTAAAAGGAGATACCTAGTAAGAAATTCTGCAGTGTGATTGCCAGTCTTGGCTAAATTTAGTATTTTAACCACTCTTCAAATTATCTATTTTGTTGTCTCAAAAATATTTCAAGATAAATGCTAATCTGTTTCACTTATACTACTAGTTACTTTTGTTCATTGAAGAGAAAGTTTGTTTTTTATTTGCTCATTTCTTTTTTGTAAGTAAGAACCTTTTTTATGACTTGTACTCTGAGCAACATTTTGGACATTGTTTTAAAATGATGATGCATAGTATATTAACCATTGTTACCCTAAAATAAGTCTGTCGTGAAATTTTGTTTTATTTTTTATAGAAGAGTATTTTTATATTTTCTATATTTGTAATTTCTTGTAATGCACTAAAATAAAAAAGGAAAAAAGAATAACAAAGGAATAAGGATTGTTCACACAGAGAAAAGGAACGCCAAATAAAATCTGTAGCACCAAGATCAAAATTCAGTGTACTAAATTTCAGCATGTTGCAAAAATAAATTTTGGAATTTAGGTTTTGCAGTTAGTTTAAAGTAGACATGATTGTTTATTCATTTTGTTTGGGTTTAAACAAATCTGTTGGAATTCTGCAAAGAGAAACAGAGACAAATGGTTTAAACAGAACTTCACTCTGTGTTTCAATACACTGCCATATAAAACGTTAGATGAAATTAAGCATGCAGCAAGATGGAAAATTTTTGCTGGCGTTATCACAAGTGCTTACCATAAATATATTACGATACACGCAGAAAGACTGCAGAGAGACTAGGGCTATCAAGCTGTGAATTGATTTCAATGCCGCTTTTTCATACTGGCTGCTTTTGTTTGTTTATTTTGATTTGCTTTGTTTTGTGTCATTATCATACACAACTGAAGTTTGTAGGAAAATACACCATTAATTTTCTCCATTATTTGCAAAAACATTAATTAAGGACCATGTAAACACTGATATGTTTAATGAAGACAGTTTTCCTTTTAGTGAATGTATCAGGTTTGGGGGGATAGGAATCTCTCATATTATTAAAAGTAAATCTGCAGAAAAATATTTGACTTGACAATTCACCGTGATCTTCTTAGGGGACTTTTATTTATGCGTCTGTGAAACCTAGACCTAGCATAACTGGAAAAAATTTTCTGTGAATTCATTGCATCTTGGTGGTATATCACGTGACAATATTAGAAGTCTTACTGGAAAAAAATTAAAAGCTTATTAAGCTCAGTTTTGTGTCACTTAAAATAGAATTCAGTGTAAATGTGGAAAAATATAGCAGTGATAAAGGAGATATGGACAGACATATCATCATATATTTTATATAGAAACAATTGAAAGAACGAGCTTATTATTTCCCTTTTCAATTTCATAAGACAATAAGGAACCAACTCTAGTAAATGAGAAATGTTTTATCATATCATTTTTATGATGCTTGGAGTTTATATTAGGTCTTTTCTAATCACCATAAAGATTAGACAAACAGGTACTTGAAACTGTTCTTATACCACTCAAAAAACTTGGCTCCTCCTCTTCAATTATCTCAAGCAATTTTTCTTGTCTCAATAATTCATATGCATATAGGAACAACATTTTAATTACTATATAATGGAATAATGCTCATACATTATATCCCTATTGGCATCATCTACCGTACCCTTGAATTAGAGCCAAAATTGTCTTCCTGGTGTGAAAAATCTAGTGGTTACCGTTAAGCAGAAACTCAGTACAAAGTCATTACGAATGATGTATAATTTTACTTTTAATGTTAGAGGCATATCATTCATGTGAAAATGCTTGAGTTAAATCAGTACTGATGAGATGAATACTCATGGAATGATCCCCAAAATGTTACCAATACTTACAGCACATATGCCCTTTTTTCTTCCTTCCCACCCTTTGCCCCAGAATTAAATCCTGGATGAGACTCAGTGCATCACTTTGATTTGTAAAATGTACTTTCTTTATTGTCATATGTACACAAGCCTAAAGTCACAACTCCTCTACTGCAGCCTATAGACCAGAAGACTATAGCTAATTTTAAAGAGCTATGCACCAAGGAACTGTTCCTGAAGTGCACCAGATGGTCTCAGATACAGATTTTAGCCTTAAAGAGTTCTGGAGGAACATTACAGCATTCATTCCTGTGTGGAGTTAATTGAGATATTCTGGGCCAATGTCTCTCTAAGGACACTGAGATCTGCCTGGAAGAAAGGATGATCTAAAATTATACAGAAGAGACACTTTGAAGGTTGTTTAGAGGAGTCTGAGCCTTCAGTTGACCCTGTGGTTGATGACACTGTCACTATTGCAGTCAGGCTTGCAAATAGACAGTGGTGAGTTGGGGAACTGGTGGAGGAACACTCAGAGGAATTGTCTGTGGAGGAACTTCAGCAGCTTCTGGCTGAGCTAAGGGAATGTTAGCTGAGGAGTTTTCCAAAGAGAAGGGAGAATATCAGCCATCAGTGCAGTAAAGCTCTTGTAAAATATAAGAAATTCTGACAAAATGGACAGAGCTACAGGCATTTGTAGAGAAGACCCACCCAGCAGAGAAAAAACCAACTGCATCCACTTGCTTAATGATAAAGTCATGTCATACTCAGATCAGTATTAAAGAAAAGACATAAACAGACAATTTTAAACCAGTTTTTAGTTCTGAAAAGTTGGAGACCTAGCGAGTCAAATGCTGGTCCAAGTGGGTACAGATTCTCCCAAGGAAAGAAAGGACACCAGAGAGCCAGATTCCTATGTTCTTATGGCAGGGGACTTGTCTCCCAAACAATAACCGCCTTCCATTTCATCCTCTTTTCCTGCAAGCCAAAGATGTCAACTTGAATGATGTATACAGTATGAAATTGTTGTTTCTGGTAAACTAGGCACATTTTATAACTTTGTGATTAATACACTAGGAAAATGAATGGTGTTTCTGGTAAATTATGCATGTTATGCAACCCTATTTTGTTATGAAAAGTTTACTTAAAGGATACTTTGGGAGGTTTTGAATGCATCGTGGGTATTTCCATGACTTCTTATGGGAAAAAGAGTCTTTTCAACCAACTTGAATTGCAACCAGCCCTCATAGACAAACTGAGTTTGTAAGTCCACTGTAACTATCACTTAAATATTTATCATTTCTTTTTGGTGAAAGTTTTCAAAATCTTTTACTATATCTTTTAAAAATATATATTATTTTTCTATAGGGATCCTACTGTGCAATAACACAGCAGAACTTCTTCTTCTTTTTTTTTTTTTTTTTTTTTTTTGAGACAGGGTCTCACTGTATAGTTCAGGCTGCCCCTCAATTCAGCTTTGTAGTCCAGGCTGGTCTCGAACTCATGGCAATCTTCCTGCCTCAGCCTCCCTAGGGATTATAGGCATGAGCCACCATGCCCAGCTCATAGCAGAATTTCTTGTTCATACGGAATTTTAATTTACTGCACATTGACCATATTTTCTTCAGCTCTCCTTATCTCTTCTATCTTCAATCTCTGGTAATTTTACTTTTTTATTTCTTTTTTTGGGGGGAGGACCGGGGGTCAAACTCACAACCTCACACCTGCCAGGCAGTTGCTTATGCCACTAAGCTAAATCCCTGACCCAAATTACTTTTTTAAACTTAAAACTACATTTAATGTTTTTTGTGATTTGTGTCTTTAGTTTAAAATTAAATGAAATTCACCTGTAGGAATGCATATGATAATTGATCTTTCATTTTCATTACTGCATAGAATTCTGTTTTATGATTATGTTCTGGTGCATTGATTCCTTGTGTAGTTTTTCCTTTATTTTAATGAGAAAAATCAAGAAAAATGATAATACCAAATTTCAAAACAAGAGAATAGAAGTATAACAATGGTTAATATATTTCATATTGTTATCTTCATAGTAGTTGCTTAGATTACAAGCTGTAGGCATGAAAAATGGATCAAATAGTATAAGCAATATAAATTTGCACTTATATTGTTTGATCCATTTTTCAATGAACTAATAGAAATTAGTAGCATAACTATTTTAACTATCTTGCATATGTATTTTTCTTTTTCTCTTCCTTCTCTTCAATGAACTAATAGAAATCAATAGAATAGCTATCTTCTATATATATACATTTTTTTTCTTTTTGCTTCCTTCTTTACTCCCTTCCCCCACCCTAGTCCCATTTCCTCATTCCTTTGGAACAGTTTCTTCCCATTTCAAAATATTTTTTGTACATTTTGAATCTTAATTACTCTTTTAGCTTTTTAACTAGAGAGACAATACGATGTTTACAAATGTGAGTCTGATTTATTTCAGTTATGACTATGGTCTTAAGTTGCAAACATTTTCCTATAAAAGTCTCAAGTAAGTAATACTCCATTGTATAAAAATATCACATCTTTTTGATCCATTCTGTGGTTGATGGGCAATTGAATTGTTTCCAAGATTTAGTTATTACAAATTATGCTGCTACAAACATGAATTCACATATCTTCCTATGGCATGATACTTTTCATTCTACTGGGAAATTACCCAAAAGGGAAATAGCTGGGTGGAATGGGATGTCTAGTCCTTGGTTTTGAGGAATCTCCATAGAGTTTGAACCAGTCTACACTCCCACTAATAGTGGAAAAGTGTTCCTTTTCCCCCACAGTCCTGAGAGCGTTTGCTATTTGAAAAACAACAACAACAACAAAGAGTCTTGAGGATCACTGGAACAGAATAAGGACACAGATGATGCAAATACAACTAAAAACACACTCAGCCATCTTACCTTTGACAAAAGGATGAAAAATGTCCACTGCAAGAAAGATAGCCTCTTTAATAAATGATGCTTTAAAAACTGGTTTTGTGCATGGTACAGAATAAAACTAGACCCATGCCTATCACCATGCACTAACCTAAAGTCAAAATGGATCAAAAGTCTAAATTTTAAAACAGAAACACTTAATCTACTGGAAGAGAAAATAGGTAGAAATCTTGAAGACATAGGTGTAGGCAGAGATTCCATGAAAAAAAGCCCAAACTGCATGGGAAATACTTCAAAGAATCAACAACTGGGACTTGATCTAATTAAAAATCTTTTGCACATCAAATGAATTCACCAACAGAATGAAAAGACAACCTACAGGGTGGGAAAAAATTTTTAGCCAACTGTTCCTCAGACAAAGGACTACAATCTAGAACATGTAAAGAATTGAAAAAAAAAATCAAACTCCTCAAATTCAAAGACCCAATCAAAAATGGGCATCAGAGATGAATACACGCTTATAAGATGAAGAAATACAAATGGTAAATAAATATATGAAAAAGTATTCAACATCATTGATCATTTGAGAGATGCAAATTAAAACAACCTTGAAATTTCCTCTCATTCCAGAAAGAATGACCTTCATCCAGAAATCAACCTTATGTAGTTTTTGGAGGTAGAGCCTTAAGTGTGAGCATATTAGTGTTAAGGCAATATTGTAGGAAAATCATTATGCTTTTGTTCCAGATAATAGGGTCAAGTCCTTTTAAGGAATATATCTAGTAGATGAAGTACTTGGACAAGGGCCACCAGTGTACACAAATTTACTAGGAGATAACAAATTGTTTCTCAAACTAGTTATACCAATTGAACTTACATGAGCATACAATAAGAAGTACTTTCATTTCATATCTGTGCTGTTCAATATATTGATCACTGGAAACATCACTATAATGCTAAATTAAATTTAATTCAATTAATGTAACTAACATTAAATTTTAATTTCTAAAATCTCACTAGTCATAGTGCCTGATAAAACTTGGTAAAATCCAAAATCCAACGTTTTTAAATTTGACCGTGAATTACTATGTAATTTTAATATTACTTTGCATTTATCTATTATTAATGAGCATTTTATTTCTGTCAAGTACATGTCTATTCATAAATTTTACATATATTTCTATTGAATTGTCATTTATCCACTGATACAAATGTTTTACATATAATCTGATTAATAACCATTGTCAATTACAAGAATTACAAATATTTGTCAATGGCTTTTCTCTTTTTATTCTCTTTACAGTGTTTTCTATGAAACAGACCATCGTAACTTTAATGCTTTTCTTTATGCCTAACATATTTTATGACTCAAAAAATTCTCCCCTTATCCAGGCATCGCAGCACAGATCTATAATTCCACCACTATGGGAATTTAAACCATGAAAATTGTAAGTTTGAGCCCCGCATGGGATACTAACCACTTAGTGAAACCCTAATCTCAAAATATGAAATAAAAAAGAGCAAAAGTTCTGGGTACAATGCCCTCTACCAACAACAATAAGAACAATAAAAAAAGAAATTCTCTGAATCTAAGTATGGTGATAGTTTGCATATAATGTTTATTTGGCTTTTTACTTCATACTTCTTATGTTTAAACAAGGATACCAAAGGAAATATGACCATATACAACTCTAAAGTACCTATTAATATGAGTAAATTTGATGCATAGTAATTTTCTTTGAGTTATAGATGCTAAATAAAATTTTTGTGTGTGAATTTTTTCAAAGGCACCCAAGACTAATAATAAAGGAATGACTACCAACTAATGTTCTTTGGCATCAATAATGTAATTGAGCCCAAATCACCTTCACAACTCTCATTTTGTTAGGTACTTTTTAAGAGAATTGAAAGATTGTCATAAGGAAAAATAAGAGAAAGAGCATTCAGAAGAGTTATTAATATGTGTCTGCTTTTCCATATAAGAGAGGAAAAAGGCTACATATGTCTCTTAGTTTTTAAACCAAGTGAAAGACTATTCAAAGAAATGTGAGATGTGAGTTTGTGTCATTTATTCATATGAGACTATTTTGAGTTTTATTTTATGTTTTTAAACAGAAAAAAAGTAAGAAATTAAAGTAAAACAATTTCACAACTAGCCAATAGAAGAGAAACAATAATCAGCACATTGCATATTGTTATATTTGCAGCAGTTATTTAGGGTATAAGATATAGACATGAGACATTGTCCAGAAAATTATTAGCACAAAACTTTCCCCTCAATGAATCAAGAGAAACCAGATATATGACTATCTTTTTTTGTTACAAATGCTCTATCATTTTCAAATAAATATTTCTCATTAAAAAGGAAATCTGAAGATGACCCTGTGAAAACTACTTTTCACTCAAAATTCTTTTTCTTTAACTATCTTCACTAATTTTTTGTATACATAGATTTTCTTTCAGTTTGTCACACAAGAGCAACAATACGATGGTTCATTTATCCATATGAGGCTATTTTTTTAGCTAAATAGTATGTGAAAAAACAACTAGATGGTTCAAATTTAAGATTTCACCCCAAAATCTGATGTGTTTGGAAATGACTGTATTTGGATCATGGCATGCTATGCTTGGCAGTGAATTAATACACTGTTATTTCAGGAGCTAAATGCTCTTGTAGAATGTGGGGACTTGTTGGAGGAGAGTTACTTTAGATGTGACCTCAGAAAGCATATTTTTGTGTTTAACTCGTTTTTTATCTTTCTTTGCTTCCTGATCTCTTTTTGGTTGAAGATGTATCCAGACCTTTCTACCATGCCATTTCTACTTTGGAGCCAGTCAATGATGGACTGAAATCATGAGGCAAAACAATCCTCTCCTCCTTTGATTTACTGTCAAGTGTTGTGTACCATCATATAGTCTTGTACAAGATTTCAACCAAATTTAGTAGATATAGAGATTAGAAAGCACATTTGTGAAAAAAAATGAGAGAGAAATGAAATTATATTTCTGTTCTCTATTTAGCACAGTTTACTTAGAATTTTACAATAAATCAAAAATATGTAAGTAAAAAATCATTCTTGTGTAATACCTACTGACACACTATCTACAATTATAGTATTCTCATGAACCAAATAAAAATGTGCATTAAAATATCTAAATTCAAAACAAACAATCATACGTACACCTATGAAGTTCTGTGTGTGTGTGTGTGTGTGTGTGTACGTGTGTGTAGAGAAAGAGATATATAGAGACAGACAGAGAGACAGAGATATTGAAACTGCAGGAAACTGCATTCATACATTGAAGAAGTGGGGGATGTGAAAGAATAAAAAGCACACCTGGACCTGGGTCTCATGGAGTTAGATAGAATGAGTTTTCAGCCTCTCGTCATGAAAATTCACAAAAGGCTGATGGTGGGTCTGATCTCATCTATCTGAAACTCCGAACTACTGTACCACAAAGACACAGAAAGGGCTCATCCAAAGAACAGCAGAGGAGCCATGCTGGCATTCAATGAATGCACTAACTGCTTTTTTTGCAGTGTTATTCAATGTGTTACTTCTATCATGCTGAGACCTGCATAAAAATGAAATGTCATACTTCACTACCCTTTCAGCCAGTAGTACAGTTTATTTTCTTGTCTTCTGATAGAGTTCACAAATTTAATAACTGCCTTTTATCCTGGTCTCTATACTCCCTTTCAGTCTTCTATTCAGCCTTCTCTCTCTGCAGGCTTGCAGGAAATGCCTCATTTTAGGCTTTTTTTTTATATATATAAAAGATATAATATAAAAGAAAAGCAAAAGAGAAGAGGATATTATCTATCATTTAGAAATGGACAAGGGGCAATCAGGACATTTTAATAAAGGCAGGGTGACAGGAAAAAAAGACTTCTTTCATTGTTATATTTACTATGCTCATTTTGATGAAGCAGTTTGGGCCAGAGTAAATTGAGTAGTTTGTGCTGAAAACTGTATTATGATTCTTCTGATCACTATCCATTTAAATATATATTATATCCTTAATAAAAAAGGTAAGTTCTCTTCAGCAAAATGCTGATAACGTAGAACTGATTTTTCAGCTAATTAACAAATATAATGATGAATTAGAATGTCTCTGCTTTGATGCATGTGGCTATAATTAATAACGACTTTGCAGTTTTGTACATTTCCTAAATGACAATGACAGTATCATTAATGAAGTGCATTATCGTACCAGTATTTTGGAAGTAGGAAAATAATAGAGTAAGAGTAGGCAATATTTCCAAAGAAATATCATCTTTTAGTAGAACCAATAATCCTTCATTTACATTCTCATTAAGGACTGAATAAGCAGCACACTACTTTTTTCTGTGCTGCTTTTAAACATGCAGGCAAGCACATTACTAGCAAATTGCAAGAGTGAGTTGGTAACTAGAGATCTTTGTTCCTGTTCCATGCTCTATACCTTTCACCTCTTTGATTAAAAACACAGCATGTGAGAATGAATCATTGTTAATCTCAGAGAAAATGATTTCTAACATTGACTTATTTAAATGCTAATTGTAGTGCTTTGCCTACAGATAATCAACTGGAACTTTAACTAGATTTCCAATTCTCTTCTCTAATACCAAGTAGCTCTCAATGCTTTCATAGTTCTTCTTGCATTCCACTAAGTAAACATCAAGGTGTGTGCTTTAAGGGGAGTTTGAGATTGACAATTGCTGGAATTGATTTTCTACCACATTCATTCTTTTGCTATAGCATTAGAATATAGCAACACCATGTTTTGCTGTTTACTCACGAAATTGGGTATGACTTGCTTCTCATTATATTCTGCAGGATTTCATCAGAATACATTTCAAGACATTTTTTCTTCTTTCAATGCTAAAAAATCTAGAGTTCTAAGAGGTATTTGTAAGCTACCTCATAGTTAAAGTACCCAGTCAGTGAAAATCTTCAAAGAATTGATTAAAGAAGATTTTTAGGTTAGAATGTTAAGGAGTTGTTTTTAAACTTTGCTGCACATAAAGATCATTGTGACAGCTACTGAATATATTGATTCTTGAGTTCCACTCCTAGAGATTCATAATAAACACTTTTGGCAGAAGGCCCATGCATTTGCATTTTGATTGTCACCCCTCAAGTGATCCTGTTATACTTTACAAAATCACGTTTTAGAATTTGTTTTTCGATTACTTCAACAACCCTTTGGAGCACCCTTATTATCTTTAAAGTCATTGTCATATTTCTAGTTTTCCCAAATTTGACTAATTTATTTAGTTTTACTCTTTCTATTCTCTAGTTTTCTCAAAGCTACTCTTTTTTTAATAAATTAATTTTAGTTTGATTTACTTTTCTTTGTTCCTTATGTTCCTACACACCTATTAGTTGGCTTTTCTTACATCATTTTGTTTTATGTCAACACATTATCATTGTTAAAATAATTCTTAGATTATGTATAGGCTGAACTACATTAATGTCTAAGTGACTAGATATAGATAAACACAGCAGAATTCCATGCTTCTACTGTCACTCACAAGAAACACGTTTTGTATTGATATAAAGAGAGAAATTGTGAAAAATGTATATACACTTCAGGAAAAGAAAATCTTGTATAAATATTTTAATACTAATTTTACTGAGACATCATGAGATTAATACAAGTTACCTTTAGCCTCCACAATTTCAAGAGGTACTCAAAGTGGTGGTCATTAGCTTCCAGACGTACTAGTAATGGAAGCTGCCATTTGGATAGCCTTTATCATTGAGATTGCTGCACAAGGGTTGGCAGTGTAGAGGTTTTTCTATGATATATGATATCCTCTAGGGTTCCCCATAGGAGGGTAACATCATCTGGTAAAAAAAATCTTCATACTATTTTCTTTTCATGATGTATGTATACAATTTTTGGTCTCTCACTTTTTCTCTCTCTTTCTCTCTCTCTCTCTCTTACTCTCTCCGTCTGTCTATCTCTCTTGTTCATATATATATGTATATGTATATGTATATGCATATATATGTATATGTGTATGTGTATATATATATATATATATATATATCAGAGAGAAAGAGAATGAATCAACTGGAATTTTTAATAGAGAGAAAGAGAGGGAGAGAACATACACACACGAATGAAAATATGGTTCAAAAAAAGCTTTCGATTCAGTTTGGATCAATAATGCGTTTCATTCTGTTTTATGATTTTTAAAAAATGTTTGCCAAAAATTCACAAAGTTGACCAACAAACTGATTGTGAGTTATCTTTTTACTGTTAGCCCTAGACCTTCCTATGAGTTCCTTCAAGAGTGAAGACTTATATGGCTATTTTTTTTTGTCAAGGAACTCATCACAGGAAATTTGAAATTTGTTGATTATGAAACAGAAGACTTGTTTTTATCCTGATTTTGCTGAAGACTGACACAGTACAAAGATATCAGTTCTTAATTCCTGATGTTATTCCATATATATTACAAGTATATTTAAATTTATATTTAAAACTTTAAATGCCATATGGTTTTCTTATTTACCAATAGCATTCATAACATTCATTCCCTCAGTTAGTGCTAATTTTAATAACTTTGCCAAAAGAGAGCATTTACATCTAATTTAATCAACTAATTCTTATTTCCAGAAATCAGTCTCATAAACACAGTCTATATTTCAAAGAACGTTAGAGTTTTGGGGTGTCTGAAAAGCCAGGAATACTTCTACAAACAGCAGAACTATTGATCAGAGTGGAAAGAAATAAAAATAGTCTAAAAGTGATTTGTCTTGGTTGCTTCTTTCTTATTGCTGAGACAAAACACCTGATGCATAAAATTAGGGAAGGAAAGGTTCATTTTCGTACAGTTCTTGGAGGTTTCAATCCATACTCAGCTGGCTCCAATGCAATGTGGCATGGCGGGGCCGCCAATTATGGCCACGGCAAACAACAAGTGCAAACCAGCAAGACAGGGTAGCTACACCTTCTTCGTGCCCTTACACTGTATGTCAGCTCCACCCCTGAGCAGGTGCCTCACTCACACCATCGATCCCAGTGCCAGACAACAAACCAATCATGAACGCTAGACTCAGCTGCAGCCATTATTACATGAGACTTGGCAGGGCCAAAGGAACATAAATCGTAACAAGATAGAACAAAAAAAGAGGTAAAATTTCATAACTAAATTTTAAAAGTATGAATTTGGAAGAGTGAAAATAAAATCCTAAAATTTCTATGGAAACACAAAAGACTACAAATAGCCCAAGCAATACTGAACAGAAAAAACAAAGCTGAAAACCTCACATGCTGATTGCAAGACAGCCTCAGGGTCATTGTAACCAAACAATGTGTCATTGACATAAAAAGACTTACAGATCAAAAATGGAGCAGAGTAGAAAGTCCAGAAATAAATCCATGTATATATAGCCAATTTATTCAAAACAAAGCCACCAAATTATACATTGGAGAAAAATACATTCTCTTTAGTCAATGGTTTTGGTAAACTGGATTTTCATATGTAGAAGATTAAAACTTGACCTCTTTCTCTTACCTCGTTTAAAGAATCAACTTAAAATTACTCTCTGCCCTAAAAGTAAGACCTGAAAATAAGAAATTACTCAGAGAAAACATAGGAGGCTCTTTCAAGTTAGTGGTATATGCAATGATTTTTCTATGACCCCAAAATTACAGAAAGCCAAAGCAAAAATAGACATCTGAAACACATGAAAGATACAACCTACAAAATGGAAAAAAAAAGTATGTCAAGGTTGACAAAGGCTTAATATCTTGAATACATAAAGAATTAAAGAATCTTAAATAAATTCCCACATGAACCAATTAAGAAGAAAGAGAAATAAAAGACAAATAATCAACAAATTTATGAAAAAGTGCTCTGTATCGTTTATTAGCCACCCAGGAAATGCTAATCAAAACTACAATGAACTATCATCTCATTTCAGTTAGAATAAGTAAATAAAAAAAAATGCTGGTGAGTATGTGAAAAAAAGAATACACCATTGATGGAAATATAAATTAGTACACCTATTTTACAGAACAACAGGAAGGTTCCTCAAAAAACTAACACCATTAGATTCTGCTATCCCACCTGTGGGAACATAACTCAGAGAAAATGAAATCAGTATACTGAAAAGAGAGTTACGTGTATATTTCATCAGTGGATGAATAGATAACTAAAATGTGGCATCTACATATAAAACCCTATGATTTACAACAAAATGAATGGAACTAGAGAATCATATGCTACATCAGGTAAGTCAGACAGAGAAGACAAGGACTGTGTATTCTCTCACATACAGGGAAGCTACAAAGTAAGTCGAACTGAAAGTAGGATAGCAATAACTCACACTGCAAGGGATGGGAGAAAGGGTACATAAATTCAGGTTGGATTTGATCAACACATGATCTTTTCTTGCATTGAAATAACACACTGAACTCAGTATGTATAATAAATATTAATCAAACATTTAAATTAAAAATACATCAAAGTAAGAATTTCCAAATAGAAGTGATATATAGAGTAAAATAATTAAGTGGACGAAAGTATGCAGATGGGCATCAAGGTTCTCCTTTTTATCTTTTGTTATAAATTCTTTGCTTTGAAACTCTGTATCTTGCATTTATACTCTTTAGGCCAACTGCGCATTTTCATTCTTAAATATGACCCCTTGAAGTACATCGCGGTAATGAATCACTCACCTACTCTTAGTTCCAACGGTATCACTTCTATACTGGTTAGTTCCCCAATCTGCTGAAATATGCTAAGCCTAAAGATTTTCCAGGTCTAAATTTTGAATTTGAAAGTCATGATTTGCTTTTGTTTCTTGTATTCACTTGAACTCTTATTGCTTTTTCGCTTGTATCAGACTATGAAAAATAGTTTCTTTAGTTGATTCTTCAAGTCTGTACGGTTGTAAATGTTTCCATGTCTTCCACCTAATATTTTTAAATTCGTATTTGTTTAACCACCTTTTTTCTTGTTACAGACTAAGTGTCAATAGTAGGTGTTAACATTACCATTACTTCAAGTACAGAATTTTACATATGATAAAGATAGTCTATCTGCAGTATTATTGTATTTTTCAGCATCTGAAAATAAATTATAGGATATGATAGCCTTGACATTTCCACTGGTAGGAAACATAATTGTTTCAGTATTAATTAGTTTAAGTAATACATTGTTGACTTTTACTTTAGTGAACAAAACAAACAATAAAAAGGCAACATTAGAGGTACTGAGTTGGCCTATTTAAAATAATTTGAATGCATCCTATCACAATATTTACAAATAAATTATTCATTTACCTTATTATTGCCCTCATAATGCATTCTGCAATTAAATTAAAACCTAGAATTTGTATTAATAAAACAAAGTTTCTAAGGAAGAAAAATGACTTCCTATTAAAGGGTCTAATGAATTGATTATCCTTACACTTCAATAATGATATAATTTGATATATTCCTTCGTAGCTAGACACTATTTTTTAAAGGTGATGCCTCAGTTTGTAGTTTCAGAATTAAATATATGGATACTTTTTGAAATTATATATTGGCCTGATACAAAATGCATTCTTTCGTTAGGCAAAATATTAATAGGGATTATAAATAATAAAGCACTATGTATTAAGGCTGCATTAATAGAATTTGCTTAGTGTTTTAGTACACGTATTAACAACTGAGTCTTATCACTAAGTAAATTTTTAATAAAGTTGTAAAATTCTTAGTTTTCAACCTTTCAAATTGCCTTTCAGCATAGAAAACACATTTGAAATTCATACATTCAAAGTTTTTGAACCATTCATTATTAAAGTTTCAGAAGCCAGAATAATATTATGAATTTATCAGATTAATGCATATGCGTGCATGATTGATGCATTGTATATTCATAACAACCTCTTCAAGCTTAACTTATTCATCTAATGGAATGGATGGACTTTAAGTTCAAAACTATTTGAACATAAATAAATATAAATCTGTCCTAAACCACCATGCATTCAATATAGACATCTTCTTGATGTCTTCTCATGCAATTGAAAATGTCTCCAGTGAAGAATAAACATATAGGATAACAAACCACCATGAAATAATTTTAAATTGAATTTTTACTTACTTAGCTGTTGCACACATGGATTTTGATGCTTTCAGTTGGAAATCTGTTTATGTGCATATCATTTTTGTTACAGAAAAACAACCAAATCACATTAGAGTAAGCTTTTGCAAAGTAATTATTTTTTTTTGCTTTATGCAAAAAAGAAAAATAATTTGGTTTAGAACTATCATTTAATTGATGTGGGCGAATCATGTATTTATCATATATTTATCAGTTTTTCCCAAAAAATGGAGGGTATCCATCAACATTCTCTCAATAGATAGGAAATTGAAGCAGTTTCTCATGATGCAAAGAATAATAGTTTATCAATAAGGTTGCTTAAAATTGACCAGTTGACTGCTTTTAATTGGTTTTATTATTGCTTTAAAGATTTTAATTAATCATACTTTTTTTTTTGAAATTCCTTTCTTTCACCTACACCGTTTGGTTGTTAAAAACTAAGTCAAACTTTTGTGGGTGTGGCTAACTTGATAGCCACAGATACAGGTGCAATTTGTGATTTATTTATATGTGCAATATAGAATTTATTCTTTACTTTTAATATATCTATATTTGCAAAATAGAAATTCAAGATTCCACTGTTCATTCAATCTGAACTCTAGAAGTGAAAATTATTATTCAAAACACTTTCAGAAGATACCAGAAAACAAAACATGTTTGCCAAATTTTTCCTAATGGAAAAAATTTGCCCTGAATGTTACAAATAATTAGCTCTTAACTCGTACAGACATTAATTAGCTGTAACATCTAGGACATAACTTTAGAGAAACACCTGATTTCTATTTTAAATATTTGAGACAAAATTTTTAAATATATAAATTATTACAAAGTAAGTGATAAAAATAAGATGCATCAAAATTTGTGTTACTTTTCATTTCTTCTGAACGTTCTAGAGTTTCAATTTTTCTTTACCTGTGGAAAGATTATGCGAAGTGTTAGATACATTAAAATTCTTAGTTTCGTTTTGTTTGCTTGTTTATTTGCAATGCTAGGGATTGAACACAAGGCCTAGTGCTTGAAAACAGTCTCTTTTTATTTTACTGGAGGTTCTCACTCAAATTCCAAGATAAACCTTGCCTTAGCCATTCATGAACTGCCATAAACAATATCTAGATTTTATTATGAGAAGCAGAGTTTTTTTTTTTATTTTGAAAGTTTATTTTTTGTTAATCCATGTCTGTAGTACATAATGTTTACATTCATTGTGTGGAGTCGCTACAAATTCCTTTTCCTTCCCATTTCTCCCTACTCTTTACACACTCTTTGTGTGTGTGTGTGTGTGTGTGTGTGGCACCAGGGATCGAACTCACAACCTCGCACCTGCCAGGGCAGGCACTTAAGCCGCTGAGCCAAACTCCCAGCCCTAGTTTTTTGAGGCAAGGTCGCACTGTGTAGCTCAGGCAGGCCTTGCGCTCGCGTTTTAGCCCAAGCCAGCCTCAAACTCACAGCGCTCCTCCTACTTCAGCCTCCGGAGTGCTGGGATTAAAGGCGTGCGCCACAACGCCCCGCTTTCTTTACATCTTTTGATCCCTTTTCTTTCTGTCTTTCTTCTTTTTATCATTCATTTATTAATTTATTTGGTACATGTTTACTGTATATGGCTAGGTTTTTCAAAATCACTACTGTTCTATTGGTAATACTGAACACCAGTACACACACCTCTTGGCAATTTATACATCTTCTACTAAGAACCAGTATTAAAATCTATTGCAAAAATTAGGTTTTTTATTTTTATTGTTATATGAGAGTTCTGTACATACATTTTGGATATAAGTCCTTTCTTACACTTTACAGTGAAAGCATCTTCCTCCAATTTTTGTCTTTCTGTCTTACTTTGTAAATGTGTCTGGAACAAGAAAAAATTAGCAAAGTACAGTTCAATAGCCAGTTTCTTTATGATTAATGCTTTTATGTTTTTCACATCAGTTAAAAAAAATTACCTACTCCTCCTAAGTCAGAAAAATGTTTCATTCATAAACTTAACTGTTTTAATAATCATATTAATTTTATAATTTATCTAAAATTACTTTTGTGCATAGTCTAACATAGAAGAAAATTAACTTTGTATGGATACACAATTTAACTGGTAAACTTACAGCAAAGACCATTCTTCCCATTGTATTATAACAACAACTATATCATAATTTGATAGCTTATATATATATATATATATATATATATATATATATATATATACATCAGTCTTGTTTTGGTCTTTCTGTTCTGCTGTGTTAGTCTGTTTACTTCAACTTGCACCAGTGTCTCACCAATCAGATTAAAGTAAATCTTGATATTTGGTGGTGTGTATCCTCCCAATGTTGCTCAAATGAATTTAAAGAAGAATTAAATATGAAAGAATCAAATATTAGATCTTTGATATGTTTGTGTTCATTGCCATATACATTTTAGAATCAGTTTTCATGTCCTTTGAAAATCTTTTAATAACAATCTGCAGGAATTTTTTATCTTTTCAATATTAAAACTTCCAGTTGATGAAAGCAGGGTATTTACCCAAAATTCATATTGTAAATTAATATAATCTTTTTAAACAATCATTTATATATAACTATTGAATATGCAGCTTGCAGTTTTTATTTATAAAGTTCTAATTTAAATTAATGTTGCTACCACTTCCAGACTCAGCGAAAACATAAAAACCATTTAAAAAATACCCTACTCTTTTTTATACTATTTCTGCATAAAAATGTACTACTATATGTGCATTAAATGTATTAAATCTCAGAAGCAATATTGTTGAACTATAAGGATCTATAGAGTTCTCAGTGTCAGTCATAGTCAAAAGTTCTAGTAACATTTAATGTGGTCCTACACAGAAAGAAGACAATACAGAAGACAAACAAGGATGCATAGAATACAGACGGAAAGGAGTACTAAGTTTATTTAAAATGTCAAAAATAGTAAGTTCGATATTCTACAAATTCAAGTGACTCCTACTAACATTAGAGGATTAACTAACTCCTATTGTTTCTTTCTATTTATTTACAAAATACAACATAAACTCAACCTATGACTCATTTTATAGAAAACAGTGAAAAACAATTGCTGCTAAACACAATTATAAAGAAAAGCACTTACTTTTTAAAGGAGTAATAAATGTATTTTCAGTATTTAAAGCTCAGGATAACAGATATAATAAAAATGTGAATTTGAATATCTTCAATAGTAGTGTAATGATTTACATTTATATATAGTTGCACCAAAACATATATATGTTTGCACACACACACACACACACATATATATATATATGATATATACATTTGCACCAATATTCTGGAATAGAAAAGGATCATAAATGATATGTATATTTATTGATACCTATTTATTATACATAATGACATATATTTATTATATTTTTATTTTTACATATATTATTATATTATGATATATATTTTTCCCAAATCTGTCAGAAAATAAAATTTTGTTCTGTTGCAATAATATATATCACTCCCACTTCCTAGATACTAGATTAAAATAAAAAATATATGTCCATCACACATCTCGATCCACAGTGTTGACTTTTTGTTTCCTTTCGGCAGGTTCAAAATGATGGAGAGTGCACAACATTTTAGAACACTATTGGTTGACATGGCAAAGGTAAAGTGTTATGATTTATTCCTGGCCCTTAAAATATCTGCCTGGAAGTTCTGACATTTTATTATTCATGGAAATCATGTGCTTAATGGGTTGAAATGTTGTTTAGCGGAAAATCATAAATCATGGAGAACAATGACCAAATGTGGAAGTCTTAGAACAATCATGGTTTGCTTGTCAAGATCACCCTATTGTACATAGGTTTCTTTTTGTGGGAAGAAGGTTACATGTGCTTTCTTTTATACATTATTATTATTATTATTATTATTATTTATTTCATGGATGTATGAACTGAAAAGTAATACATCTATATCCAACATTAAAAGTACTTGCATTACTCTTTCTATGTTAAATTTACATTGTGTATCAACATACAACCAGATCTAGTCTAACATCTGAGTTAATGGGACTCTGTGTTTGTGTTTGAAATCAAAAATAGGAATACAGGAATGCAATGTATGTAGCAATCATTAAGGGTCATCCTAAAATTTCTGAATATCCTTCTTCCAAAAAAAGCAGAAGTTTGCATTTTTGTACTGCATCAGGATGTGGTTGTTCACAAAACTGAGTCATTCTACGTATCTAAATATAAGTTTTCATAAGAATTAAGTTTTATACACATGTGAAAGAAAGGCAAAAGGAAAACCCTTTGAAAATGACAGAAGTTTGCACCATAAGTTTAACAATCAGAACTGAATGCCTCAGGATGACGTATTGAAGATGATGTTTGTCAAATGCCTACTGGAAATTGCTGCATTTTTTAGGAATTTCTAAAAAAGTTCCCTCTACTTATCTCAGTTGGCAGCAGCATAGTGCTTGTTCTCAATTCTCACCAAGAAGCAGCTGTGAATCTCACATCTGCTCACTTGTCTGTTGGTAACCACTTGCAAGAAATAGTGTCCTCTGCTTCCTTCGGCTTTCTAAAAAAATGATTATAGGTAACATATTCCTACTATTCTCCACCATTATGCCAAGGACAGCTTAAATCAGTGCAGTTATTTTACTGAATTGCTAATAGATAATCCAGTCATCCTGCTAATTTGAATTAGATGCTGCAATATATTTTTGGTCAATAAAATATGAAAAATACTGTATCGCTTTCTGGCAATCTATTAGTCTAAGAGTATAAAGTAGACACAGACTTCCATCATACCCATTTTCCCTCCTGCATAGATGACAGAAACAAATCTGGTCACTATTAGCCTGGTCTTTGATTTTAAGGAACAAACCTGGTCTTCAAAGCTACGTTACACAGGCACATGAGCAAGAAAAGGTATTTTGTCACATTTAGCCAATGACATTTTTTTTACTACAAACTGACTTTCCTAACACATAATAGTAACAAAAGTTCCATCTCCCTCAGCCTCTCTCACACCACACACACACACACACACACACACACACACACACACACAAGATTGTTTCTTAAACCAGAAGCATTGATTTCTGAAGGCCTTTATACTGGTCATCCTCACTCGAGCGTCCAGACTGATTAAAGAGTCATATTTAATGCGACCAATCATAGTGATCAGAAGCAAAACAGTAAGTTCTTTCCAGAAATGACATATGACATGTTAGTTAAATTTCACTGGACAAAACAAATCACAAAGAAATGCACTTAATTTCAAGGATGTACGGAAGTACAATCAAGGTATTTGCTCAGAAGAAGAGTAACTAAAATATTTATTAATAATTCCAAAAATTTTCAGAGTGTCATGCAGCTCAAAGAGATAGTGATTCTGAGAAGATTTTCTGAATCTAGAGTGATAACATAATCTGCAAGATATAAAATTTGAGAGGCCTACAAATTCAATAGGGCTATAAATAAAAGCCTGCACTCATGTCCTTGAGAATCAACTATTTTAAGTTCCCAACAAAATGTGAAACTAATCAACAAATGAAACACAAAAAATTTAACAGTTTAGTTTTTAGAAGTTTAAAACTTAAATAGAGGTGGTACTTTAAAATTATTATTTTAGAATGAATGGAAGATACTCTTTAATCTTATATATTTTTAAGGCTTGCCTTCCATTTTTGAGCATCACATTGGAAAGGACACTGAAATATCTTAGATTCAATCACAGCTATTCTAATATATTTTATTGTAGAGAACAGTTTCTAATTGTTGGAAAAAACTGCAAAAGATCAGTCTTCAATACAAATATTTCATAATTTAATAATAGCTACCGAAATCTATTGGGAAGAATATTGTACCTGATCTTCTTTTAAAAAGATAAAAGATAAACAATTAGTGCAAGAAATTTTGCTCTAATATAAGAAAAGTTTTTGTAACATTCTTCAGAGCAAAAAACAATCATTAAGGAAAATAACAGCAGTAAGAACAGCATAAACAATGAACCAAGAAAACCATGATAGAAAATCTCATCTCTAATTTACAAAGAATGAATCAAGAACTGTTCTATTGATGTAATTATGACATTTATGTATAAGAAATTTCTTATGATAATTAAGACTGGATTTAATGCCATACTCAAAGAATGGTGAGTAAGTTATAAGAGAATGGAGTTAACTTTGAATTTCAGGTATTTTTTATTTTCCTGAATATTACACTAAATTAATTTTCTTCAATGTCATACTAAATATAGTATACATCTATATGTCACCTAGTTAATGAATCATGATTCATGTTTTAAAGTAAGAAAAATCAGTATATGTCAAAAAATACATGTTTATAACTTACGCAAGTAAATGAAACTATTCGTAATGGTTTGTTTTCATTTTGGTAGGAAAATATTTGTGAAAATTAGAAATCAAGTTTTTGAAACTTGCAGAACTTGACATGACAAAATATCTGTTCTCAAATATGTTTTGAAACTAGCATATGTAATGTTTTAAAGCACAAACTGTCTGGAAAGCATGTATGTATTTTACACAGAATGCACTTTAAACAATAAAGACTAATCAAATATTGCACGTGCATCAGTGCCTTACAAGACAAAAGGTGCATATCTTTTCTAAAAGGAAAAAAAAATATTTCGATTGTATTCACACATGCCTTGGTATCTTCTTAAAGCAATATAGTAGAGTTATAGTTACACTTACTTTCTGCAGAAGGATGCATGACCATTTCTGTATTCATATCACTAGAGAATCTCTTAAAAAGGAATTTAACTTCACTATATGAAAGATTTCAGTGTATTCTTTCTCAGAATCATAAAGCTTTTGTGTAGTCATTCTCAAATTTTTAAATACCTAGGTTGCGAATGAACTGTAAAATTCATGTAATGTAGAAAAAAAAAGTCATTTCTGTCAAGCAGTGTGAGAACAGTAGTACTCAAAGCAAATCAATTACTTAGATTATCTAGCAGACCTGAACAATATGCTGATTGTAAAAGAGTTAAGCAAATTGTTTTAAAAAATTAAAATCTTAAATCTCTCGTATATTTTCTTCCAAAATACATTTGTACTTTCTTTAAGAAAGATAATGAGAATTTAATCTTTGTTACTAGCAAATAATATGAACTTGATTGAGTTGATGATCTTTCTAGTTTTGAGATAAATACTAATTGTGAAGTATGAAAGGGAAAAATGTTTGAATATACTCATGCTTTAATCCAAAGCAACACCTTTAATTAAATATCATTATTAAGAAGCCAATACTTACCAGGATATCTGTATAACATTGCACTACACTCAAATTTTCCAACTTCAACAATTCAAAGTTGACATAAATGTGAAATTTAGACTGAGTCTTGTGCTAGTTTGAAAAATCATTTGATAACCTGAAAACTATGTAGTAGCTTAGTCACAAGCTTTTGTCTCACTCTGTTTATTGTCCATTTACACATATGAATCATTAGAATACAATAAAAAGTTGTGTCATATGCAATGAAGACATGAAGCATTTTAATAGCCATATTAATTGATAATTCAGTTCACAAAAAAATTTTCCAGTTCTCTACCTTTGTAGCACTGCACCATTGCTCATTTAGACTGAAATTGTTAGATAAAAATGATTCAAAGACATAGTATCAACAAACACCCCCACCCCTTAGTTGTGCTGTGGATTGAACACAGCGCCTTTGCTTTAAGCTGTATTCTCAACCCTTTTTATTTTCTATGTATTTATTTTTTTTGAGATGGAGGTCTCATGCATCTAAGTTACCCAGGATGGGTTCAGATTTACAACCTTCTGCTTCAGCCTTTAGCAATGCTGGGATTATAGGAGTGGACCACCAATCCAAGCTAACAATACATATTTTAAAGTGAAAATCAAAACCTTTCATTTCTTGATTGCAAAAGAGAACTAAAAACCTAGAATTTAATGAAGTATTCAGAAGCTGAGTACCGTAAATCATATCAGTCAGTGCTCACTAGAGAAACACATTTACTGCAAGGTGAATGAATACATAAGAATGCACAAGGCAGGCTTACAATGGTGCCCTGCAGAGCCAGGTAAGGAAAAGAGTAAACGGACTGTCTGCCGGCTGGGGATCCATTGGATACAGTCGAAGGCCTGAAGCTCAAAGTAGAGTCCCTTGTAAGTCAGTATCAGGAAGCCGCCGTGTCTGTGGTGAAAGGCGGAAGAGTCTGCACTGGAAACCAGTAGACAACATCTATGGCAAAGGTGAAGAATAGA
This sequence comes from Dasyprocta punctata, assembly GCA_004363535.1. Taxonomy (NCBI): domain Eukaryota; kingdom Metazoa; phylum Chordata; class Mammalia; order Rodentia; family Dasyproctidae; genus Dasyprocta; species Dasyprocta punctata. The sequence continues at coordinate 90,665 of RJWM01001610.1, read as the reverse complement.
GCTTCTCTAAGGAAACAGAAGTGAGCCCTCCTTTTCTGACCCCCTTTGACTCCATCGAGGTGACAAGCCTACCCAGAGTAAGTCTTCTATGTCCAGTAAATCCCTTCAGACACACCCAGAACTATGATGATTCAATATAGTTGGGTGTGTCTTACTCAGATTGACAGAGTTAACGCTCACATAACTATTAGTGAAATGAAGAAGTGAGATTTGTTCTCACCCCAAAATGTGTTTTCAAAGTAATTGGAGAAGAGAGACATGAAAAAAAAAAAAAAAAAAAAAAACAATGTGTGTATTGCATCAAAGAATGTTAATGCTACAAGACTCCTTAATACAATTAAACCTGGCTTTTCTTATTTTGTATAGGAATCAGAGGAAATGAAAATAATTTTATGAACTTTCTCAAAGTCATTTAAAAGTTAGTGACTCAAAGAGAAGAATAAAACCTAGGTCAGAGATATACTGTGATAGACAATGTTATTGACTTCATACCAAGAAAGATTCTGAAATGATCACCTCATTTTCTAAGAGTATAACTATCTAAATTCACCAGGACTCTGGTGTCTGCTACGTAAAACATTCCTATTAGGGACTGATTTGTTTCCCCTACAAATTCATATATTGGGTTCCTAAACCTCAACACCTCAGAATGTGACTATGTGTAGAAATAGAAATTTTAAAAAATATAATTGAAATGAAGTTAAATGAGTGGACTATAATCTTACTATTGGATTTAAAAGAATAGGAAGTTATGACACAAACACTCAGAGATATGAAAAATGGAAGTAAATAGCAAAAAAATAAAGATCATTCACATGAATAAACCTGTAAATATCTAGACTCCAAAACAATGAGGGAATAAATTCCTCCCATCAAAATCACTCAGTCTGTCATGTTTTGTTTTGCTCACCCTAACAAACTAGTATAGTGTTACCTCAGTTCAAGAATTTATTTCTCTTCATGATTCTGGCCACAGAATTTCATTAGATTGCAACCAGAATTATGGAATGAATTCTGTGACCAGAATCATGGACAATGTTAAGTTGAAGAATGATGGTATCACTGAACTTGCTAAAACATAGAATTTATATGAAGATTAAACAGAGTTACATATGTAAATCATTTTATGTATAAAAAATAATCAATTAGTTTTAGTTATTTATCCTCTTTAACCCCTTTTTCAAATTTAAACCTGAGATGAATAACTCGCATATGGAAAGAACTAGTTTATCAAAAGTACTCAATGGGAAGAAAGTCTATAGATGAACATTTTCAGTTGTCTCATACCTATTAAGGAAGAAAAATAAGAAAATCAAACACATAATGAAACATCATCTAAATACGCCAAATAGCTTTTCAAAAGACATCTGAAATCACATTTCTGAATACATTAAGAAATGACAGAGTGAATTGAATTTGGCTTAATATTTTTAAACGTCCAACTGGTTGTTATTACTTTTATTTTAACTTTATGTTGCTGTGACAAAATGCTGAAATTCTTCAATTTAAGGGAGGAAAAGTTTATTTTGGCTCACAGTTTCAGAGGCTTAGCACATCAGTGATTCACCCGGTTGCTTTCAGACCTGTAGTGAAAGCAAAGTATGTGTTTTGAGAAAGCAGATTACCTCGTAGTGTCAAGTAGGTTAAAAGAGAGGCACATTTCTGTATCACAGCTCCTCTACCAAAACCCACTAGGTTACAAATCCACTCATTCTGTCAGAGCCTTCATGTTGTAAGCCCTATGTCTGAACACAGCCAGATTCGAGAGATTTTGAGGGACATATATGGTCCAAACCACAGCTGGGAAAAAAGGGGAGTGGAGGGGAAAAGAGAGGAGAGAGGGAGAGGGACTGCCAAGTTGAAAGATCTTGAATTGCAAAACTGAAGATGAACAATTGACAATTATGTATTTCTAGTCTGAGTACCAATGGGCTGGAGACTCAGGAAGAGCTAATGTTTCAGGTTGAGTTTGAAGGTAGGAAAGAAATCTATGACCCAGTGTGCAGACTGTCAAGCAGAAAAAATTATATTTTATTTGGCGGAGAGTCAGTCTTTTGTTCTATTCATAGACCTTCAATTCATTGGACAACACTCACCCCCAGAAGGAAGGACAATCTCCTTCACCTGGTCTGTTGATTAAAATTTTAAACACACATGAACTCAGAAGAAATTCCAAAGAAAGTTTGACCAAATATCTAGGTACTGTGGGCCCTACTCAAGTTGATGTACAAAATTATGTAATGCAAGTCTATCCCATAACTTGGTATCCAGGGGCATCTCTCTAAACCATACTTCATTTCTAAATAAAATAGCAAGCTATAATTCTACATAATATGTACCATTGTCCCATGTATGACTGAAAAATGCCTGAACCTCAAATCCAGAAAAAGTGATAAAGTTCTTGAGAAATGTTCACTATTTTGCTGGATATCCCATTAGTTAGGCACTATGAAATTAATCATAATTAAATCCTATGATATAAAATCAATATATCTTATGTTACATGATGAGAAAAATAAGAGCAGGAAGAAAACAAAGATATTTGATATTCAACATACACACAAATGGCAATCTCACATGCATATGTGTGTAGATACACGTATATATGCTTGTGCATACAATTTTTAAAAATGAGGAAATACTGAAAATTGTAGTCCTCGATTCTCATTTCTATAACTGATTATATTTTGTTACTGATATTTCTAAGTGTGGTCTATAGTAGCTTTGCTTTCAGCAAATACCTAAATTAAATGTGGTTATTTATCCAATAGAGTGACTTGAACCTTCATTCCTAGTGGGTTTTGCCTTTACTAGTCTTACAGGGATGGGATTGTTGCAGTCTTCCACTGGCCTCAATCACTGTGTGTGGAAATAGTAAGAAACAATTTAAAGGATCTCTGTACTCCAGAATACTCATCTTTATGTGCGCAGTTGAGAAATGATTCAGTTTCCCTTTAGTAAACAGGACTTATTGCCCAAGCCAAAAAAATACTTCCTATTTTTGCCTTTAATTCAGAGGCTTGAAGAATTTAAATATGTATGAGTGTGCAAGGGGATTTATTAGATAGGGTTAGAAGATCTGCATCAGGAGAGTCTACAATGGCCATTTGTACCCTAAAGAGCAAGAGGATCCACTAGCAGCTCAGTACAAGAAGCAAGAAACCTTAGAAGAGAAGGAATGAAGCACACATTGCCAGTCTGAGACTGAAAGTTTGGAAGTTCCCTGGCGAGTCACTGGTGTGAGTTCATACTGAACATTTGAGAAACTGAATTGTGACATCTACAGGCAATGTGAAGAGCAAAAGATGCACTGGATTAAGCAGAATGTAACTGTTTATACACAGGTTGACTTCATTCTTCTTCCCTTTCCATTCTATCCAGGCTGCAAGCTTTGGATGGTACCACACACCATCAGGATGTGTCTGTCTCCTCTGGTTTTTGCCCACGTTCCAATAATCTCTAAAAATACCCTAAGAGTCACACTCAGCAGTATGCTTTAGTAATCTGCTAGGAGCTTCTTAATCTGATCAAGGTGACAATCAAAGCAGCAGTCTTATATCTAGAACAATGTTATTCTTATTGATTCTCCTAGTAGAAGCAATATGATTTTTGGAATTAACACCTCTTAGTCAGCAGAACATAAAGTCACAGGAATAGGAACCAAATACTTTGCTCATGGGTCACTCGAGAGTAGTGATGAACAGTGCCTCTTCCATTTTCACCCTTGATTCCTAGACCCATGCATTCTGGCTTTAGGAGAAATAGTACTATCCATCAGAGATTGATGCAAATCCTACACAGCCTTTTGGAGAAACTTGATGCAGCTCTTACAAATGAGCTTTTCAAACACCATTCCACTGTTCTGTCAAGCCAGCTGCACAGGGTGATGGAAAACAGTAAGATGCATCAGTCAGGCCTCACTGTGCATGTAATTTGTGTGACATGTATGTTTCCTCAACCATATGATACCCATTCCCACACATGTTCCCCAAATTTCTGGCTATATATATTAGAAAACTCTGGCAAAAATCTCTGTGGCTTCTGTGCCATGCAGAATCAGCATCATCTTGCATGGAAACTACCTCAGAGGAGACCGTTAGACTCTTTGCACTGTTAGTTCTTTCAGAAAAGAATGGACAGGCTGTTTCCAGTGGCGAAGACATCACCTCTGAACTCACCTGCACAGTGTTGTCAGTTCCATCAGGCTTCCCACACATTCACATTCAACTTTGAGAATCCCATTTCTTCTCAACCAGTGCTGTTGATTAAACAGTAGACACTAGCAGTGTAATTTAGGCAGTCACAGGAGGAGGAGTTCTGTGTTCCATTTTAATTCTCAGCTCTACCACAAAAGGAGAAAAGGGCCTTCTCGAGTGTATACAGGAAAGTGGTGATTTTCGTTATGCAGTTCTTGTGCTGAATATTTGAATCCCTGAGTTCATCCTTTCACTCTTCAATTTGTCCAACAGTATTAGAGGAAACTGGAAAGTCTCATTAATTATTTGACAAAAATGTTCAAAAGTATCATATACATTATCACTGAGATTCTTGATGCTTATGTGTAGTTACTGAAGACTCTTCCTCAATAGTACTTTGCATATCTCTATTGCTAGATTATGCTGTGAACTGCCAGTGCTCTCTTTATTACCTGCATTAGCATCTTTAAATCTGATTGAGCAGGCAAGCAATTTTAGAAACTCCAGAATGATTTCAGAAAACATGCATAAAATATACTTCCTTTAGAACTACTCTCAGTACTAAAATTTGTATTTTTCAGGATGCACCAAAGAAACAGAAACAAAGGATTCACATATCCATAGGAAAAGATTTATTATAGGCAATTGGATCCTATAATTCTACAAGTTACTAAGCTATGAATGTTTGCTACCCTTAAAAATCCACATGTTGAAATTTTAATCCCTAATGTGTTACTATTAGAAAGATAGGTGAGTTGGTTAGATCATGAGGATAGAATCCTCATGATTGAGATTAATGTTGTTATAAAATTAGAGGCACAGAGCTGCCTAGCCTTTGCAATCTGTGAGGAAATAGCAATACCCACTATCCATGAGGAGCAGGTCCTCATAAATTACTGAATATGCCAAAGCTTTGATGATGGACTTCAAAGGGTCCAGAAATATGAGAAACAAATGTTTGTTGTTTATATTTAAGCATCTGGTACTTTGTTGGAGACCAAAAATTCACAATAGCTAATTTTGCATATTTCCCTAAGGGATAAAATGGAAGTTTGGGATTACTGGCACCACCCATCTGAGATTCCTCATTGACTCTTCTTAGCATAAAACCATCTACACCCTCTTGAATCAGCCCAAAATTATACTCCAGAACAAGATCTTTCTTAGCATAAGATCATGCCTGCCCTCTTGAGGCGTCTCAGGATTATGCTTGCCCATTAAGTCGTAATCCTCTGAGTCTTACAGTGGAATCTTCCGCTAGTCCCGCTTATCCCTGTATACACCCATTAAATAGTGGCTATTTTGGAACGTCAGTAGAGGACCCAACTGGAGACACTAACTTCTCAGCTACACCGATAGTACTTTTTTTTTTTTTTTTAAATCACAGCCCAAACTAGGATAGAGGCTAAATCCTAAAATCAGTTGACAAGCTGGAGACCCAGATGAGCTGATGACATGGATCTACTCGGAGTCTGAATGCCTGGGAACCAGGAGAAATGATGACGGTGCAGGGACCAATCTGAAAGCAAGTAGGTTCGGGGGAAAAAAAAAAAAAACCTGACCCAGGTGAAGGCAGTCACAATAGGAGGAATTTCCTCTCTTGAGGCATTCAAACAACTAAATGAGGACCATATATGAACTGCTGCTTTAAATGTTAGATTCATCCCAGTACACCCTAACAGAAATATGCAGAATAATGTCTAACTAAGTATCTGAGCACTGCATGGTGTAATAAGTTAACACATAGCATTAACTAAGATATTGATGGAAAGATGAAAGAAAGGAAGGAAGGGCGGGGGGAAAGAAGGAAGGCATAAAAATTCAAAGTTGGCTTTAACATGCATAGAAATCAATACGCAGCAAGCAGAAACTACTGTGGTGAGATTAACAGTGCTCTGTCCTTAGAAATGGTACCAAAAGTTTAAACTATCCATACATGAGGGGTCTGTACTATATAATAAATAATATTTCCAATCTAGTTTCATTTGTCAGTCTACAACTAATTGTCACTGATTTTAACATTTTTATTTTATTCAATTTATGATTTTATGGAAAATAGTTCTCACTAATCAAATCCTTTTGTGTTATTAAGTAGAGATTTTAGGACTAATTCTGTTGGAAATATGAAAGGTCTCATGCATTGATATTTTATTCCCTTTGACATTAAATCCATTGATTTTTCTTAAAAGATGTTTATACACATCAATTTTACAGCTTTCTAGAGGGGAGTGTATAATTAAGTATTGACATTCTGAAATGAATGTATTAAAATAGAAGATTTATGCATGCTTTATTTTGAAAATGGTCAAAAATAAAAGATTTGGGACATTTCTGGCTATTTATGATAAACTCATTTACTTCTATATTCTGCTTCACAGTCGATCATGACTAATTCATTCAAAAATCTGTTGAGGATTTATAATTATATATTTTTTGTCTTCATCAGACACGAAGAAAAAAAATGTTTGGTTTTGAAACCAGGGTATTGCCTTATGTGTCAGACATCGAAATGCATTGCTTTGTTAAAGAAGACAATATTCAATGCATATTTGAATAAAAGGTTGTGAGTTTCCTATAATAACTTTTATTATAGAATTTCCCTCCCTCCTGATCTTTCTCTATTAATTTTAGCTCTGTATTTTTACATATGCAAGAAAATTATTTAACATAAGGTAGGAGAGAAGAGCCAATTTACCTGCTTTAATTATTTCCATCGTTGTCTTGCCCATCCACCTCACAGACTAGAGAGTTTGCTGTGTGCATTTATCATTTAATTCCATGGAATCAAAAATTAATTAGTAACTCCCCCATCTTCCTTCTCTCTATGCATTTTTCCCAAGAGCTTCAACTGTGAAATGGGATGTACTGATATCAATCCCAAGAGAAATAGGAAATAACTGTGTTCTATTAATATAATGTTTTCCTTTATAATATGATTCATCTTGCTATTTGAAGGATTAGTAAAATGCACATAATTATTTATAAATACTGCACACTGCTTGGGAGAATGGAATTAAAGACCAACTGTCTGGATTTGAATCCTCTTCCAATCAGTTTGCAGTTATGTGACACTTTTGTACCACCAATTGATCATCTTTAAAGCATGGATACAAATAGTAACCATTGTCTTAATTATAGTATCAATGAAAGTTTAAATGAGTTAATAAAGGTAAGGTGCCAGTATTTCTGACCTATGGAAAAATATTTCTTTATCTTATGCTATTTTATCCTGTAATGCAGTGCCTGTTACAGGATATTTTCATACATCACAAATGGATTTGTATTAGCAGCAGGTTTTTGAAAGACATTTTCATGCATTACCCCATTTAAAAAATTAAAGAAAGAAAGACTAGTCTAGAGAGATTTAAAATTTTATGTGCAGTTGCTTCACTCTCTCCATTATTTAATATTTATGTCATAAAGATAAAAATGAATGTGCATTTCTGCTTATTATAAGATTTCTTATAAGGTGAAAAATAATTTTACTCATTTTCTGTTATGTTGAAACTTCTTTTAACTTGACTGCATTTAGTATAAAGTCCATCAGTATATTTATCTGTCAATTATGTTTTACATAAAAATGCATGCATATAGCAGACAGAAAATAAAAAGAATTTGGCTGTACAATAGTATAAAAACTAGCAAATCGGTCATTTAGTCATGTCAGCAAATATTTATGTACTCCTAAAATGCTAAGACATTTTGCAAAAGCCTTATCAGCATAACATTTTCATATATAATTATTAGTGGGTGGAGAAATATGGCATTTTATCTTGTTACATACATTTGGTTTATATTTCAAATTATCTGCTACTCCTAATGTAATGCTATTAGATGTGACTTTTGGCTTTTGCATAAATTTGATCAGTTGCTGATGAAACAAAAGTTTAGGTTAAGTGGCCTGGGCAAAATTTTTCTCCTTAATCTTGGGAAGTCTAAAAACTATGTTTCCATAAATACCCTGCAAAAATGCTTCTACTCTTTTTAAGTCTCTAACCAACTAGGCAAATTTTTGAATTTAGTACTGGCACACAAGGATCATGTTATAACTTCCTTAAACTCAGTGGCACATAATTACAATAAAATAAACACTTAATTTTGATTTCTGAAGATCACTATCTTTATATCTCTTTTGTATTTCATAAAACAAAGAATACTAATAATAGTCTACAATGAGCAAATAAATCTGTCACTATATACATATGGAAAAATGCTGAAAGTCTACCATCAAATATGAAAAAATCCGTTGAATTTTACATCACATACAACAGAAATTACGTCTTGAATTGTACTCAGATCAATACAAATAGAATCAGATAGCACATACTGTGACCTGGGAACATTTACATCTCCTGGCTATTGAGCAGAGTTTATTGTCAATAGGGCAAACAAATTACTCTTGATAACATTTCAAAACTAAGCATGAAGCTCAAGTGCTGCACTTCAAAGTTTTCTTCTGCTTTTGCTGGGAAATACGGCATTACTTTCCTGGACACTAAATAAATGGTTGGGTGCCCAGGCCTACTATGACAGGCCAAGACTAAGTACAACAGCTTGATGCTTAATGTGAGATTAGTGAACTAAGAACATCATATCCATATTCTACTATTTGCTGTTCTGTAGAGTAGAGGCAGGATTTGAAAAGAGTAGTGGATTTGTGTATTTAATTTTGCCCAACTCCTACTCAACTCCTTATTTTTTTGGTAATATTTCCCTTTAATATAAAACATGGTCAATGCCTCCTTGTACAATTTTAATTTACCTGAAAACTAACCATATTAAAATTTTGCAATTTTTTTAAAGTTTAGAATACTAATGTTTAGACATCCCTTTGGATATTTGATCTTACTTAAAAATATGACAGAAAAGTGGAAGGGAGAGGAAGGAAATGGGAAAAAAGAGAAAAGTTAAGACATAGTATGCAAAGGTACAAATTCCCTATGACGAATGTGACCAATATATATGAAAAACATGTATCAATAAAAAATAGAAATATATGTTAGATAAAAATTCCAATATGATATCATTAAAGAGACTGTCAAATTGTTTTTCCAAAAACCAGCTTCATATATCCAACAAAATTGTCAAAAATATGCATTTTGAAACTCTAGAAATTGACCAAGTACAAATTCACTCTTGAACTATTAGAGAGCTTTGAGTAAAAACAACAGAAATTTCTGGAGTGCATCCCTGAGGCTACTCTGATCTATCCAGTTTTGTAGGGTCAGTTATGTAGGATTCCAGTTTTACCAAGCTAGGATCCATAGAAGAACCACCAGCTTCGGTGCCATTGGTAATCTGGAGTGGTAAGCAGGAAAACCCACAGCCCGATATATGATATTCATCAGAGTAGTTAGTAGCATCAGTGGCAAATTAATGTAGATAATCAGCGGCTCTGGTGGCCTGAGGTTACAGTTCTATTTAGAGCAACTAGGGAAACAGCCAACTCGACAAAATTTTAACAGGGAAATCCTGGAAGTGAGACAACTTTATATAAGTGCTCTCCATGTCCCTGACCTCATTTTATGCGCATATGCCAGAGATGAGAGAAGACCCAAGAGAAGCACACAAGCCTAAATGACCAAGAAACAGGTTACTTATGCAGAGAAGATATGAAAGGTCCTAGAAACAGACTGGCAGATCTGAAAACAGCCAGATGTTTGACTGCACTTGCCAGCCTGCTTGAGCACAGCCTCCGGCAAAGTAATGCAAACAAAAAAGATGATCTCTACAATCTAAAGATTAAAATCTGAAATGAAAAAATAAATAAATAAAACTGATCTGAGACACAAATGGTCACACACAGCTGTGGAGAAAGATTTTAAAGCGTTAGTACAAAATTACTGAATAATTAACAAACAGAAAAAACAATGGCAAATATTGTGGGTGGAAATGAAATCCAAGTTGCTAAATTTATTACCAGTCTTCAATAACAACAAATCATGAGAGGTGCATATCCATGAAAGCGTAGCACATACTAAGGGAAAGAATAAAAGTTATTTGTTATGGACACACATGTTAGATTTGGCACAGACTCCAAAGTAGTAGATATTTTCTGTAATTATTCAAAGAGTTATTGAAAATAATACTTAAAATACTGTATACTGTCAGTGGGTAATATCTATTAAAAAGAAGCCCCTGCTGTTAAGACACTAAATTTGGATGTTGTTTTACTTCACAGAAATACAAGTTTCTCCTAACTGGTAAATTTGCATCTCCTTATCCTGTCTCAAAATCTGTGTAAAAAGTATGCATGTTTCTTTTTTCTACTTTGCACCATTTTGAAACAAATAAATGCAGGAGAAAAGGTCTCACAAATTAGTGACCAACTTACCTTTCGTCCCTTCCCTGCTTACAGTTCTCCAGTTGAATGAGCTGAAAATGCACATCCTGATGTAAGGAGAGAAGTTCCAGAAAAACCAATGAGTTTACATTCTTCCTAAAACATGGTGTACAGAAAGGTTTGCACCCAGTAAGTTAAGTGACATTTAGACTTTTGGGGTCCCTCAGCTATGGTGGAACATGAGGTTCCTACAGAAAAGGTTGCATGTATATTGTGTACTTTCTCTGAACCCCGAAGGAACACACACCGTGGGTTTTCTGTTTACTTTTGGTCCCTATCTGTTAGTAATAAGTGTGCTTTGCCTAACTACTTGTGCCAGTGGACTGAGACTAAGACTTTCACAGCAACATTCATATGTGTAGATTAGTTTTAACAATTATATATTCCTTTGTGGGAAGGAACAACATTCTTTTATGTATTTGCCCACAGAGGCTAGTCTTCTTTACTATCATTGGGTAAGAGTGACTATCTTTGGAGATAATTTTTGCACATTACAAAAATTTCTCTATACAAAATGCTAAATATTTGAATAGGCCAAATTTTAGATTATGCTCATCTGCCAATTTAATAAGTTTTACAAATTATCCTACAAGGTGATTGCACCAATTCTGATTCTTGTAACATATGGAGTGTCAACTTTCTAAATCCTAATACATATATTTTTCAAACATTTAGTGTTTTTTTAACATTCTGATGGTTGTGAAATGGAATTTCATACTTTTTTGTATGCATTTCCCAATTACTAGTAAGTTTGACTAGTCATACCCCTTCAAATCTTTTACTCATATTTTTTCTGAATATTTTCTAATTTTCTTAAAATGTTTTTCACTTTTTTTGGGATATCTCTTTTGCTGTGCAGAAACTTTTTAATTTAATGTGATCCCATTTGTTGGTTCTTTGAACTAGTCTCTGTGCAACTAAGGTTCTACTCAGAAAGTCCTTGAATATGCTTATGACTTGAAAGTTTTACCTATCGTGTCTTCTAGCAAGTTTAAGAGTTTCTGGTTTAACATTTCTTTGATTAATTTCAATGTTAGTTTAGTATATGTTGAGATATATGGATCTAGATTCAACCTTTTGCACGTGCATAGCCAGTTTCACCAACAAAATTTTTTAAAAAGCTGTATTTCCACCAGCGTGTGTTTTTGGCTCCATTGTCAAAGATTGCATAGATAAATGTACTTGGGTACTCTATTTGCATCCTCAATTCTAAATCTTCTATTGTGTTCTATTAATTTCCCTGTCTTTTTTTATGCTGTTTTTATCACAATGGCTTTGTAATATAGCTTCAAGTCTGGAATTGTGATGCCTCCTGCTTTGCTCTTTCTTACCCAGGTTGTTTTTGACATTCTGGGTGTCTTCTTACTCCATATGAATTATAGAATTGTTTTCTCCAGTTCTGTGAAGAGTGCTGTTGGAATTCTGATTGTGAATGCTTTAAATCTGTATATCAGCTTTGGCCATTTTAACTATATTGGTTCTACTCATCCTGAAATAGTAGATAGCATTCCATTTTCTTATGTCCTGTTCAATTTCCTTTTTCCAAATACTGTAGGTTTTTTGTTTTTTTTTTTTTTTTTTTTTTTTTTTTTTTTTTTTTTTTTTTTTTTTTTTTTTTTTTTTTTTTTTTTTTTTGGTAGAGTTCTTTCACTTCCTTAGTTAGGATAATGTTTCTTGGTCCTACTGTGAATGGTATTTTCCTCCAATTTCTTTCTCAGTGGGTTCATTTTTAGCATACATAACTACTATTGCTCTTTGTGTGTTGATTTTTTATCCTGCTACTTTACTGAATTTTGTTATAGAAAACACAACTACTGCATGGGAAAAAAATAGCCAGTGATTCTTTAGATAGAGAGCTCATATCTAGAAAATATAAAGAACTAAAAACAATTAGATGGTCTTTAAAAAGACACAATTAAAAAAATGGGCAAGCAAACTCAACAGACATTTCACAGAAGAACTACAAATGGTGAACAAATATAAGAAGGAATGCTCACCATCACTGGTCACTAGAGAAATTCAAATTAAAACAATACTGAGATTGAATTTTACCCCTGAAAGAATGGCCATTAAAACACAATTAAGTGAAAACAAATGCTACAGAGGCTGCGGGAGAAAAAGGAACCCTTCTACACTGCTAGTACAACTGTTACAGAAAGCAGCATGAAGAGTTCTCAAAAAACTGAAACTAGAAATTCCATGTGACCCACATGTTTTCTTTCTAGATATTTTTCTGAAAGAGTAAAGATCATATTACAGACACATACATGCATACTTATGTTTATAGCAGCACAATTCATAACATTTAAGTCTTGAAAGTGACCCACATGCCCGTCAACAGATGGACAGACAAAGAAAATGTGGTATTTACACACCAGGAAGACTCCTCTCCCATATCAAAAGAGGAAACTGTGTCCTCTGTAGGCAAATAGATGCACTTTGAGAATATATCAAGAGAAGACAGGGGGATTGAAGATATAAGGGATGAAATATAAGAAATTGGAATGTGTTAAGTACATGTATTAAATCTACATAAGGAATGTATACCCTGTGCACTGAAAACAAGTATACAAAAAGGTAAGGGATCAAGGGATGGGTGGAGTGGAGGAAAAGGGAAGGGAAAGGGGTTGAACAAAGGAAGCAAAATGTGTTATGTACATTTACCAACTCCACACAAGAATTGTAAATATTAAGTACTATGCACATGTACTAATAAATTAAAATAAATACTTTTCAATTTATCCTAGATATGTTTTTTGGAAGTTATATGTCTTCAATAACTGTTGCTTTCTATGTTTCATAGTTATTTGTATAATACATGATTTTTAATGATAAATTTAAATTTATTCATTGGTGATGGTCAGGACAATGTCTGCATTACTTTTCTTGTTACTGTGCTAAAATACCCAACATCTAAAGTGAAAAGAGAAAGCGTTTATTTTGGCTGACAGTTTGTAGAGGTTTCAGTCTTTAATTGACTGGCCCCAAGCTAGAGTGGTGTGGCAGACATGCATCGCAAAGGAGAAACATCTGATGTCAGGCAGCAAAGCAGCAAAATAGTAAAGAAGCAGTAAGTGGCAAGCAGCAACTTTCTTTCTATCCCTTATATTTTATCCACAGTAGAAATCCTTAGGGGAGGTAGCACTGTCACCCACAGTTGGGAATCCTTAACCCTAACATCACACCATAAATAAACCCAAGCATCATATTCTTGATCCCAGCATCACACACTCTAGATCCAGTCACCTCCAAAAATTTCCACCTAGGACTGAATGAGGTTTTGGGTGGACATTTAGAAACAAGACATAATCAGACAAAAAAAAAAAAAAAAAAAAAAAACATTCCAGACACTTAATTTTGAAATAAATATTATGGCCTTATAATAAATGTTTTATTTTTAATTCTCCATTATAATATTTTACTAAAGGTTTCTCTCTAGCAAAGAAATTCTTTACTTGAAGTTGTTATCAAAAATTGTGTTTATTACTCTTTCTCATTCTCCTTAAATGTAATGCTTAGGATCAGGCAGGTCAAATTCCATGAGTTTGTCAGGTATTTATAGATAATTAAAGGAGACATTCACTTTTATATTTTTAAGGAATATACATTATACTTGGTTCACAGGCCAACTTATGTATTGCATAATTTGTGAAGCAGTTTTATACCTTCTAAATATAATTCTTACAGATATTTAAGTATTTATCCTATGTAACTATTGCATTTATTTGTATTGTTATTAATGCATTTTTAAATTTGCAGTCTCTGATTTTTGGAGCTGTTGTATGTTTAGAAAACTTTATGTTTATCTGTGTAACTCATATTAGCTGTCAGATTATTATTTTTAAAACTATGTTATTAAATGATATGTTTATGTGTGTAACTCATATTCACTGTTATCTATATTATGATTTTTAAAACTATGTTATTAAATGATACCGTTTTACCCCTACATTTTTCCCTCATATTTGTAATGAGGATTTGACCTAGGACCCCCACAGTGAGCTCCACTTTCTCCTGGCTTCTCATTATGTTGAGATTGCACACGTGAGCCACCAGCCTCTCCATATACACCTTTGAGCTTCGTATAGTTCATATATGAAACATTATGTAATCCTCATGCCATAAATTGAGGCTACTTTTCTGTTTCATTTAGCATGAGGATTCTTTTTCTTGAAGATGTAGTAGAAGTAACTGATAAAAGCATCTGGGAATGGAGCCAAGGTGAGCTTTGCAGATTTTCACTGATGTTTTATTGAATGGGCACACATATTTTCTTTTTTATTTTTGAGAGAGGGTCTCACTTCGTAGTTCAGGCTGGCCCTGAATGCTCTGTGTAGTCCAAGCTGTCCTCAAACTCACTGCAAGCCATCTACCTCAGTCTCACTGAAACCATTCTACCTCAGCCTCCTGTGTGCTGGGATTATAGTCATGTGCCACCTTGTCTGGCTGGTTTTATAATTTTAAGCATGTTTTAAATTATTTTTTCAGAAACTGTCACCTTAAATGAAATAGGTAATAATACTGTTGAAATATTCACTCTTCTCTGTATTATTTTCTTCTGTTGTAATGAGGTGTGTTGAACACAGGACCTTTCTGCTGAATTACATTCCCAGCCTTTTCCTTTATTTTTAAAGGCCCTTAAAAGGGCTTCTCTACATTGTTAAATTGTCCAGATTACGCTCCAACTTGAGATTCTCCTGCCTCAGCCTTCCAGGGTGTTAGGATTATAGGCATGCTCCAACATGTTCTGTATTGTTTTGTGCCCTAGATTGCTCTAAACAGATATGGTAAGACACCCTGATGCAAAAATGAACTCTATGAAAGAAGATATGCTATACTCACAACTCACAAGAAACAAGAAGTAGAGCGTGCCATGAGAGACTAAGAGGGAGCACTGAGGAAAGGAGTGACTGCTGCCTGGGGTCTTACTGTGATTCTCAAGGGAAGGAATGGGAAGACAAGTTATGGCAACCAGGTAGGCGTGAGTCTTGTGGGGTGGTTCCCCCTTGTCCAGTGCCTTACCCTGGGGTAATCAGGGCAAAGGAGCCCTATGTCTCAGAATGTAGAAAATGTCATGGTTAGTGGTAGGGGCTCTGGATTGATTGGTGTACACTTAAAGATGGACCAGCAGGTAAATCTTTTTGAATCTCCAAGAATCAGTTAATCCAGTCACTCCTGCCTTAGCAAAGCCCCTGGTGGCAGAACCCTGTGAATACAAAAATAAGAAAACATAATTACCATAGATTTTAAAAATGTTTTCTCCTGTATTTGAAAATTTGTTACTTTTATTTATCTCTCTGTTGCCATCTTTAGCACAACAACATGATCTTCCCTACAGGCCAGGGTCACATCTTCCCTTTTGTTATATCTAGCACCTTACACTATGCTTAATGTGCAGTAACATCCAATTGATATTTATTGAATGGCTGAGTAAATGAAGAAATGAACAGTAGGGGTTTGGTTTTATTTTCTATTTTATCTTTCAATATTTGTATCTTAGTCTGTTGTTTAATTTAGCTTCTTTCAACTATCATACCATAATTTTTTTTCTGAAATACATGAAAAGTCAAATTTAAGAATGTCAATTAGCTTTTTACCTGATAAAATTTTTATTTTTCTTTTTTAAAATTGTTAATGAACATATTCACAGAGCCAAACTTACCTATAAACCTGACATTTCAGAATAGAGCTGAAGAAAAAAAAAGATGAAGAAGAAAAAGAAGAAAGCAAAATGGGGAAACAGGAAACATTAAGTTCATCCCTAAAATTCCTCTTTCTTTCAAAAGGTCTAAAATGACATGGGAGGAGAAAAATGGACTATAGATATTCCTTAGGTAGTATTATCTCTGAAGGAAAGAGCTCAAACTATTTGTTCTATATAATTCAGGCTTCTATTCACAGTTTGTAATTATAAACAAATGTCCAAAACCTTTTATATTTGAACCAAATGATTGACTATGATTTCTATGAAATTTGAATTTTTTTCTAGGAAAAAAAGATAAAATTGACAATTATAAATGTAATGCAGCATTTTTTAAGACACTATTCAGGTCTAGAGACCTTCCTATCCAGAGTAAAACAGAACATCTAATTGACTTTGCTAATTAGCAATACATATATTGTTTTTGTGTGGTCCTGGTAAAAAGAGTCCAGACCTTACAAGGTCTAAATATTTAATAACACATAGCATCAGGAATAGTTGATAAGCTGTAGAATATTAATATTAAATGAGTCTAACATTTTCTAATATATGAAATTATAAAGAATTATCATTTTTGAAGAAGAAAAACAACAATTACTGTCTTGCATGTGGAAAATGTAAAACTTGGTATTCTTGAGCGATGAATAGGTTCCACGTTGCGTGAAACTGGGTGCCCGTTATATTGATGGTATTCTTTAAATATTTTCCAATGGAATTCTAAGAAGAAAAGAGTATTTCCTTCAGCATTTCAGCACTTAACATAACACATTCATGGTTTACGACTACTGTATCTGTCCAGTTTTGTAAAGCTGTAAGCCCCGTGGACAGATAATGGTAGTTAATGGAATCAACACATTCTTCTTTAAAATGAGGAAAGAAATAGAGACAGAAATATGGTTTGTATCTCATCATACCCCATACGTTATGTCAGCACAGATTTATCTTGAGTAATTTACAGATGTCAGCAGAAGTAAACACTTCATTTTTGTCAGTATATTAACAATTACACTGGACTTTAAGATACTCAGAATATTTGCAAATTAATAAGATAATAGTATTTTACTACATGTCCCTTTTAAAAATAATTTATTCAATATACCCTTTTTGTATATTGAATTTTAACTGTGTTGTATGTGCACCATATTAAATACTTTCTTGCAAAACTGGGAAGGCAAACTTTTAGACACATTTAAAATATTACTTGATGCCAAGTGGTTCAAGTGTTTCTTATGTATAACGCCTGCAATAAATTTTTCCATATAGAAATTTGGCCTCAAAGGGATAAGGAAACAAATAGCACCACAGTTTAGCTCTGAAGGGTGACAGGTTTAATGTAAGAATTATGCTGGTTAATAACCCGTTTTTTAAGGTAAGCATTGTAGCCAATGGTGATCAGGAGAACATCTGTTCTCTTCCTGAGATCCTTTGTTAATTTAGGTTTGGACACCAAGATGAAATTGTATACTGGTGAATTATTTTGGTTATTTCTAAAAATAAGTCTACCCAATGAACCTCTCAGCTTCCATACATCACTTACCTGACCAACTAATGTCAACTTCCAGATCTCATGCTTCCATTCTTCCATCTTTAACCTTCCTAAAATCTTGCTAGTTCTGTTATAAACCATGCATGATCACTGTTGATCACTGTTGCAACAGAGCCTCTTCCAATTCCTATCCATGTCTTCCATATGTTTTGATGATTTTATCTTTTTGCATTGTAGGTACTAGCTGATTTACCTTCTTTTTAAGATATGTTGCTTTCTCTCGATCAGCATGTTTCCCAAACTGGAGTACTACAATCTCTAAAACAGACTAGGAGACACTTAAAGCTAAAAGAACACATAGTATATAGTGATTGGAGTGTCAAGAGTTTTTTGTTTTTGTGCTTTTTAAATTTAGTGGAAATAAATTATAATTATAGCAATGAAATTTTTCTGATATATATATATATAGCAGAAATTATATATATTATATATATTATGATATATATATTTTTTTGGCCTATATTTTTGTTGTGGTCACTTCTTTACCCAAAGATAGAATTCAAAACTGGTTGATGGAGACCACTACAAAGTGGCTCTAAGCAGGATTTAAAATTAACCTATTGACTTTCTATGTTTATTTGTGAGTCTGTCACAAGCCTAAACCCCTTGTCTAGAGATGGGCAGCAGAGTCATAGTAAGTGAATTATATGAGTCACTGGTCCTACACGAGGCCTGCAGTGGCCTGTGATACCATGAAGCCTCAAAGGACAAGGCAAGGCCACAGTTGAGGATACCTGACTCCAACCTACTATTTAAATACAGACTGGCTGTAGGCTACACTCTTGCAATAAATGTCAACCTGTAGATAAGATAGTTCTCCTAAATTGCATAATCTACTATTTGGAGAAGTCTTTTAACTGACGCCCAAGAGCTGCTCAGTTCCCATTTTCCTCAGTATCCCCTTCCTCTGTTTGAAATCCAAATAAATACAGGCCACCCAGAGAAATTTGTCTCAGTCTCCAGAGAATCTCAGATTCTGTTAGAGGGTTTTGAACCTACTAAAGTCAAAAATCATACCACTTGTCTCTTATTTAAGCCTTGGCTATTCACTTGCTTTGGGAGAGTACGAGCCTGACCTGTGTCACAATTGGTGACTTTTTCAGAAACCCAAACTTTAATTATATGATAAATTTAGTCAGTTGTTATTTCTTATCACTTACTACACTCATTCAAGTTACAGGGCAACATTTTTCAACCAGACTCCACCTGCAGGTCTTTGCCTTGGTGTTCAGTTTTCCTCATTGATCTTTCTTGTGGTTGAATCCTCATCTTCCAAATCTTTGCTCTTCAGAGATCACTTCACTGAGGTCTACATGTAGGCCTATTTGTACTTTGCCCACACTACATAACTATTATTTTTTGCATTTTATTTGTATGAGAACTTTGAATCTTGTAATATTTATCTAGGGTCACCCCTTCTTGATGTCTTTCTCCTCTGGATATGTTTTATATTTTCTCTTTATTGCTGGTTGTTTAAGACACTCCAAAGAGATTTTTCACTGTGATTCTCCTGTGTGAGGTTTCTCAAACTACTTGCGTCTTTGAAACTATTCACCAAATTCATCACTTTTCTTTTTTAATCTGTTTATACTCTCTGATCTTCCTTCCTTCTATGGCTTATATTTTCCAGATTTTCAGCATATTATATAATTTCATTGGATGCTGGATACTGTATATTTTACATTTTTGACTACTGATGTTTATATAATTTTTCTTCTTTAGAGACTGTTGCATTTATTCTGAGCATGCGTTTAATGAGTGATCTGTTCCCTCCCTGTTCACTTCTTTGAAACTTTGCTAGGGTAGGATAGTTCAGCTTTACTCTTACAGTGCAATCCATGTGGGTTCTCTACTTACTGTCCCTTGACTTTGATGAAGACTGCATTCTGGCAGTATACAACAGGAATGTTGGCCCGATCTATTTAGATGTACAGAATGGGGCAGTCATGTGATACTTCCTCCTTAATATTTGTCAACAGGAACAAGAAGACATCTTACTCTCTGCAACTCTTTTCCATGTAATTTTCTTGATAAATTTATCTCATATCTCTGTATTCTACATCATCTTCTCAGTTCTGAGTGTGCTGTGCTCAGGCTGGGATTCCCTTTCCTGCCTCGTGTTCTTGTAGATGACACCAAAGAAGAAACAGGACTGCAGGACTCATCTCATGAGTTTTTTTTTTTTTGTCTGTCCCCATTAGGGGATCCCAGCTCCATGTAGTTTATAATTTTAAAGTCTAAAAACCATTTTCTATCAATGATCTAATTTTCTATGTAGGTTAGGGGAATAAGTTTGATTCTAGTTACTATATGATGATTGAAATTACCATCTTTTTCTTTTCCTTAAAGCACAGCACTTCTAGTGTTTATTGTTTCTGATATATTAGTTTTCTTACTGGAGGTGGTGATACAGGTCTATAATCCCATCTGTTCTAGAGACAAAGGCAGGAAAATTGACAGTTAAAAGCTAGACTGAGAAAGTTAATGACACTCTGTCTCAAAAGTAGACATAAAAAGGGCTGGAAATAGAGCTCAATGGTAGACTCTCCCCAGGTTAAATCATCAGTATGACCACCCCAATAAAAGTGTATGTGCATTCCCTTCAGTTTTTTTCTATTTATTTGGAAGACTGAGCATTAATAAATAAAAACAAAACTACCTAAAAGCCCCTTTTGGGTCACGGATATAGCTCAGCAGCACAGTGCCTGCCTGGTAAATGTGAGGTTGTGTGTTTGAATCCTGGTACCAAAAAATTAAATAAATATAAATAAATAAAAGCCCCTCTTTTTTCCTCTTTCTGATATGTTTTATTAATATATACAAAATGAGCAAATATAAATATAAAAATCTCACAGTAATCTATAAAATAATGACACTTTTTAATACAATATAGCATAAATCAAAACTGTGAAATCTTCTTGAACAGAGAAAGTCATTGGGAAACAGCAAATACTATAACAAGGCAACCAATGAATATCAGTTTTTAAACAAGACTATTTCCAAATGCATCCCTTTTGTTTCTGGTAGAGCAGGATGGGATAAATGGAGCTCAATCAATTTTTCTTTTGAGTCAATTTTAAAACTTCAGAAACACTAAAGAAACAATTCAATCATTGGGCAGAATCAAAAAGAAAATAAAGTCAGAGAGAAAAGGTGTGGGATGCTGCTTGGATAGAGAAAGTGATCTGGAAAGGAACTTTGCTGGCTCAGTACAGCAAAGAAAAAAGAAAAAAAAGGAAAACAAAAAATATCCTATACCTCCTGATGAGTGAATGCAATCTCATCTGTAGTCTTGCCAATGTAATTAAACCTGACTATGATCAAAGCCATGGATAGAACTAATTATTTACAGATGATAGAACAGAAAAGCAAATCAATTGTACTAGAAATATAGAATCAGCAAAACCACACTGTGGAAAAGTGTACAGGTCAAATGGTTCAATTTTACAACGTATAAATTCTAAGATTAAGAAAGGAATTGTGGAAGAAAACTAAAAGTACTTATTGAGTTTAGATCAAATAAGACTACTATCAAAATATACACATTTGTGTAAGAAAGTCAAAGAACTCCATTAATTTAGTAATTACTAAAATCATTCAGAGAGTGCATATTTTGGTAGGAAAGAAAGAGGTTGTGATTAAGGATAAGCCTATGTTCACAATAAAATAATTCAGTGATATATATTCGCTTTCTGTGTTTTTGTGACTTAAGAGTGGTCAGCATTACTTCTCAGGCAGCCAACTCACTTTATACTCAGACCACTTACACTGCCTGACTCCCATACACTGATTCCTCCATGACCGCTCATCATCATCACCAAGGTACAAAACAAGTAGAAAGGTCTAAGGTCCTAGAACCTGAGGAATTAGATAGTTCGTGTAATCCAGGAAATATGGCTGGCTTCACACCCAGAACTCTGCCTCTTAAAGTTCCAGTGTGCTGCTACCCTGTCTTTCCATAGGTACAGTCCACTGCCTGTGAAGCTGCGTGGTGGCTTTGTCTTTTAGTGGTGTAAAATACACCTTTGCCTTTGCTTTATTCACATGTCCTTGCATAGTACCCCATCATCATAATAGTCTTTGCATCTTTTAAAACCGTATGTATAGTCCCAAGCTTTACCTATATGATCACTTCCTTAGGAAACAGAGAGAATACGTGTCACACAATGAAGACAAAAGTCTGAAAGAAAAGCTGTGGGGTGCTGCTTGGATAGAGAAAGTGATCAGAAGATTCTGGAAAAGTGAGGTCTAATCTATATAAAGGTAGACAACAAATGAGTTGGGAAAGGGATCAAGAGCTGTAAGAGGGAAGTGATTAAGGTATGGGTGGTACTGTGATCATGTGCCACGGTATTTGAAAAATGTAATAACTCATTTATAGGTCTGGTGGAGCAGGAAGAGTCAGTAAGATGAAAGAAAAAGTAAAGCAAATGAAAGAAATTAGAAACTTATTAACTGTGAAGGAAAATGAAATTTTATGCAAAAATAAAAATCATAACATGCCTGATTCATTTACAATAATATTTACATAAAACAATAATATAAATTAATCAATAGGCAATCGATACAGGGGACTAAGCAAAGAGAAGAATGAAACTTACAGACACAAGAACAGATATGTCAAACATAGTTAAAAAAATTCAACACAAAACTTGTTAAAGAGCATTCTAACATCATTGTGTAGCAAAAGGGAGGCAAATGCTTAAAAACTCCGCTAAAACAATCAAGCATGTTTGTCTCCAAGTGCATGTGCACAAATTCAAAACACCAAAGCATTTCTGCTCTCATTAAAACTTTCTTAGCAGTTATTACAGAAAAATCACAATTTAATATTATGTAGCATTCTAATATTATGACTCATTATCTTTCTAAGCAATAAGCCGCTTATATTTATCCTATTTTGAATTTAATTTTACTTCACTTTGTTTTTGCTACAGATCCTGTACTAATGTCTGCCCAAACTAAATCCATGATAGAAATTTATATAATGTCATCTAACTGAAGTATCATAAGATAATTTGCAGTTAGGAATTAATATCAGTATTTAATATCTCTATCTTCTAAATAATAAATATATTTTCTTTGATGCATAAAAATGAACTGAAAAATCTTAAATACTGCCTTCTTTGAGTAGGAGATTTTATCAATGGTATAAAATTATATATATTTAAGCAAAAGAATCACAACACACCATGGTATTGCAAACGAAACTTGTACATTTTAGAAATGGTCCCCCTACGGTCACACCATTCCTAGAGGAGAACCCAAGGCTCTTTTTTCTATTTAAAACAAATTATTAGTGCTTCAAATATTTAATTTGTATTTTGTTCATGAACTCAGAGATTCAAAGGCAATGAGTACATTTAAAGAAAATCAAATAAAATAAATAGAAGTATGTTACTTCATAATTGGAAATAACACACTGCCCTTTGCAATACAGACAAGGAGAGAGGAAAAAAAAAAGAGACTAAAAATGATTTCTGTAACTATTTTTGGTATGCTTTTCATGTTTTTAAATTCAGTGATGCAAAATAGATATGGAAGGCTGAGATGTCTATTTCTAGTGTACTCATAAAAGGAAAACTAATTAGAATACATATGGCATATAATTTATCTATTACTGTATATTAGTTTCTTTGGGTACATATATTTTGATCGATACATGTTATTTCTTTGGATACACACATAAATTTCTTTGACTAAGCACAAAATATCTAAACAGTTTTTACGAAAAAATATCAAAATTAAATAACAAAATGTCAAAAGAATAACAAGAGTTAATACCCTGTGGATTGTCATCTTCAAAGCAGTTATTCAGAGTGCAAAACATCAACAAAAAAAGATTCTGTCTTACAAAGAAGAAACAGGTAAGTTAATCCCTAACTTATGAAGGAGTTCTGTTCCAGAATTGTTCTTAAGTAATTTGTTCATAAACCAACAAAGTGAGTCTTATATAGTATATCTATGAAAGTTCACAATTTGAATGTTCCTAGATCAAGGACTTACTGTATTAGCACAAAACATTATTTCCAATGAACTAAGAGAAACTAGTAATCTTAATGAAACAAATTAGCACATAAAATATTAAAATGTTTTTAAACAAAATAGGTAAATTGGGGAACCATCTGAACCTCCCCCCACTTGCTATTTTTCTATTTTCTATTTGTTCCTTATTTGCCTATACCTTGAGTTTCTCATATAATAGAAATCCATGTGATATTTAAGTTTGTGTGTCCAACTTATACCTATCATTATGTTCCCAAACTGAATCCACCTAGCTATGAATTATTTGTTTATCTTTCCTTATGGCAGTGTACTACACCATTGTGTATAAATACCACATTTTCCTTATCCATTCATCTGTTATTTTCAATGTAATCATTAATTTAATTTTTCCAGATAACACCTTTTACAGATATGTATATCCCTTCATCTCTTGTGGGACACTCACAGAATTATTTACTAAAAGCACTTTATTTTCCTTTCAGAAAATGAATTCATAAAAGATTCCCTGAGAGCCCCAGACACAAAGATATTGACTTACTATTCTTTGGACTGATGCAATTTAATGCTTGGGGAATGTCCAGTGTTGGGTTCTCACCATCAATATTTCCTTTCTTTTAACTTTTAAAAAAATTATTAATGCATGTTTGTAGTACACACAGTTTAAGTTTATCTGGAGGAGTGACATATACTCTGTTTCCAAGATCTGCCTGTTATAAATTGTACTGCTATAAACTTGGGTATGTATATAGCCCTGTAATGTGATAATTCAGCTCTTATGTGAACATATCTAGAAGAAGGATAGCTGGGCCAAATTGAGTTTCTAGTTTCAATTTTTTGAGAAATCATATTTTGTATGTGTTTGGTACTAGAGATTAACCCAGGACCTTCACACTGGGCTTCATCTCTTCCCCACTCCCATTCTGAGATGAATTCTCCCTAAACTGAACTCTAATATATGTTCCCTCCTCTTATGTCAACCTTCCAGAGTCTAGGATTACAGATGTGCACCGCACCACTTGACCCTTAGAATACATTTGAACCATTCAGTTTCAACTACTCTATGGATCCAAATGTGAAGCCATAGGCAATATTTCACCTAATTTTCCAGGTGAAAAAATGATTTCTTATGAGTGTGACTAGTTGTTGTAGTCAGTGGTTTGCAAAAAGACCAAGACAATACAGGACATATAATTTAGAGTATTATTTATTATGGTCAAGCAAGGGGTCAAATACAAAGAAAGTGCAAGAAATCTTTCCACACATTAAACACCTAGAGAATCCAGCTGAGGGACCGGATTCCACAGTAGCATCCTGCATGAGTCCAGGAGCCTATGACAATGCCAACTATGAGTCCAACTTGAGGCCTAGAACCCACAAGAATGACTGACATAAGTCTGTCTCACGGATCTGTGCTGGGAAGGCCCAAAGATGTGCAGTGGAACTTAGAAGGTCTGTGCCAGTGGGGTTGAGGGTTCCGTACTGGAGTCAAAAAGTGACACTCAAATTAAGGACCAGAGCTCCCTGGAAAAGTACCACAGCTACCCTCAGTGACAACGATGTCTCGAGCTCCTCTGAAGGTGAGAACAGCCAAGTTCATATCAGGAAGCTAGCAAAACAAGCTTCTCTTGGAGATTGAACAGCACATATCTTCCCCTCCAGAGCCAGGAAGCAATGCTCAAATTAAGGACCAGAACTCCCGCTATGTTAAGTACAGACAGTCTCAGCAACAAGGTCCCAAGCTCTTCCAATGATAATAGCTGAGTTCATATCAGGGAAGCCAGCATGACAAGATCCTCCAGGAAAATCAACAGGTCCAAAAAACCAACAGGTCCTAACAAAGATATCATTACCCTTCCTTTCCAGGTCTCCTTTTTATGCTGGCAATAATCCTCAGGTGGACCATCTACACTTAGCACCACGCTGATTCAGTTCAGCTGGTTTGTAAATTGACCATCAGTTTTCAATCCACCATAATCTACCTCTGGTCAACTTGATAATTATACACATATCCTTAAATCATAGTACCTAGTGGCAGATTTGTGAAAAAGTTAACGTGTCTTGATCTGTTCAGATTTACATTAGCTTGACAATTACATATGTACAATTCTTATTGCACTCATTCCCACACTGAAAGCAATACATTTAAAGGTTGACCAAATTTCAGGGTCAAAACCACAGTACTTTGACTAATTAACCTGATTACAAACATATACCTAAAAACAACATTAAAGTCAAATTAAAATAACTATTCCAATCACAGTCCTTGCTTCCCAATAACTTTTACACTTGGCACGGGAAGACTAAAAACAAGGGTCTCCTGCAATTCAAATACTTCCTTCCAGTGAAAGACTTCTGTTCATTTTTCCATTGTTCTGTTCTTCTCAACAACCACATTCTCCTCTGTTTCATCCTTGCAACCCAAAGTCCCACTGGAGCCTTCCATCTGGCCAAGTGCTTCAAATTACTCTATTGGCTCTTTGCTCTAAATTTCCAACATAGATCTGGCCAAGAACTCTCAACAGTGACCATGCTACCTTCCCAACAATGGACTGTGCTAAAATTTTGCTGAGACCCAGTTAATATCTCTAAACACAAGCAAAATGCAGAATGACTTCCTATCAAAGCACAATATGATATCCTTGATCCAGTAGCCAATGCAGTCCTTTTCAATAGAAGTCTCCTGAGTTTCATCTTAACCAGAAGAATTTCCATCAGTACTCTGATTTTCCAGGTTCTGACCAGAGTCTCCAATATAGTTTATAGCATACAGGAGCTGTCTCTTTGGTCAGTCTCTCAAAATCTTTCCAAATTACTTTCCAAAGCTCTTAAGCCAAATGGCCAGGTAACATCACAGCAGCAACCCCACTCTCTTGGTACCAATTTTGTTGTAGTCAGGGATTGCAAGGAAAGTGATTTCATAAAGGCCACATAATTTATAATATTATTATGCTATAGTGACTCAAAGAATTAAATGCAAGAAGAGCAGGAAATCTGTCCACACACTAAGACCCAAGGAATTCAGCTGAGGGGCTGGATTCCACGGCAAAGTCCTACATGAGTCCAGCTGAAGACCTACAGCCCATGACAATGCCTCCCACAAGTTCAACTGGAGGCCTAAAGTCCATGACAATGACTCATACAAGTCTATCTCATGGATCTGCACTGGGAACGCCCAAACATCAGCAGTGGAAGCTAGAAAGTCTGTGCCAGCAGGGTGAAGAATCCATGCTAGCAGGCTGAGGATTCTGCACTGGAGCCAGGGAATGATGCTCGAAGTAAGCACCAGAGCTCCCCTGGAAAGTACCACAGTCATCCTCAATGGCAATGAGCTCCTGAGCTCCCCCAATGATGAGAATAGTAAAGTTAATATCAGGAAGTCAGCATGACAAGTTTCTCCTGGAGATTAAACAGCACACATCTTCCCCTCCAGAGCCAGGAACAATGCTCCAAGTAAGGAGCAGAGCACCCCCTATGTAAAGAATAACCAGTCCCAGCAACAAGGTCCCAAACTCTTCCAATGATAACAGCTGAATTCATACTGGGGGAGCCAGCCTGACAGGCTTCTCCAGGAGAAACAACAGCTTCAAAAGAACCAACAGCTCCAAACAACAGCAACACCACTCTTTCTCTCTATGTCTCCTTTTTATGCTCAGGTAGGTACCATCTACACTCAGCACCATGCTGATTCAGTTGAACTGGTGTTTAAATACCATCAGTTTTTAATTTACCACACTAGTGCATAGAGAAATTGGGGAAATGCCATTACCTAATGAATGTCTGGTGGTAGCTCAGACTGAGGAAGAGGTTAGAGAAAACAAAGGAGTATTAACAGTGTCAGAAAAAAAGTTTCTCAAACAATTACAATGAGGTCTTAGAGTCTATACAGTGAATAAATAATTAGGACCCATTTATATTTCAGGTAGGACTACAAGTATGTGTTTTAAAAATATAGGTAAATAAAACCATCTGGGTAGTATTGAAATAGGCCAGAAAACTATATAAATGAGAAGATATGGAAGGCAAAACCTAATTCCATGTTTCTTAATTTTTTTCCAGTATTAAGGATCAATCCCAGGGTCTCAATCATACTATGCAGGCCCTGTATTAATGAGCTGCACATCCAGCCCAATGTGAAGGTTCTTGAAATTTGTGTGAGTAAAAATATACTAAATGACTTGTTAACCACATACATAAGCTCTGTCATATCCCTAGAATTTCTAATTCTATAGATGCAGAACAGGACTGAAAAATGTTGAACCTTTGTTGAGCTTGTGGAGTATGAGAAAGTAGTGATGGTTAAGAAGTAGTTTTCCCAAATAGCCTTCACCTTTTTGTGTTTCAAGAAATGACTTCTTGGGCTTATGGGAAGATGGTGGAAGAGTAAGCAGCAGAGAAAACAGCCTCCCTGAGAGATACCATCCAGATACTGGAATATAGCAACATGGGGAAGACAAGAAGGAAGGAAATGGGTCCCCTGGACCCAGGAAGGATCTAAAGTGAGAATTGAAGCCCACAGAAAGAGTAAAAAGAAAAACTTAAATGAAGAGAAAGGTGGTAGCTGGTGGCGCCTTTATACAGAGCCAGGTCCACTGTATGAGAGGAGCTGCTGGAACCTGGAAACACATGATCAAGGTGCTGTGGTGGTGGCAGAGACCCTGGAAGCCTCTGCCAAGAGAGGCAGCATTGGAGAAGAGTGGCAGTGGACAGGGGGAGCAGACCTGGAGGACTGAACTGGCTGACAGTGAGTGCAGGGTACTCCATCCTCCAGCAGGAGAGAATGATTGGCTGGGAACCATTTTGGAGTCAGGCTGATGGGCTGGATGGGAGTCCTGGCTTCCTCCAGCAGCACCTAGCTGGGCAAAGACCTGTGGAAATTGCTCGGACTGAGCCCTGCGCACATGCACATTCTGGGTGCCATCTTGGAGGGTCCCTGTGGGTGACCAGCTTGGTCTGGAGGCAGCGGCTCCATGCATGCTCTAGGGGCGGTAGTGGAGAGTTCTGCTGGTGACTGGCCCAGGTTTGCAGGCGGCAGCCCTGCCCCTGTGCACACTCCACCAGCCATTGGGGAGTCAACACAGGCTGGGGAAAAGTAGCAGACAGCGCTGCACCAGGACACCCAGTGGCCACCATCAGATATCCATAATCAGCACTGGCAAGAAGAAACAAGCAGTGTCACTTCAGAGAAACTATAGCCAATGCAAGGGAGCCCAGTACCCATTTGTCCAGAAGAACCCAGGAATATGTGAAGACAAAGAAGCAAAAGGTAGTTTCTGGCCTCCAATCCAAGCAGAGCAAGTCCAGGAGATGCAAATGTAGAAGCGATCGGGAGTCCCACAACTGAAGTTTCTGAGGTGATGGCAACCGAAGAAACAACTTCTTGAGGCTATAAAAGAAATTAGAACATAAATACTAACTCAGGTAAAAGAAGAAATGAAAAACATAATAAAAGAATTGCTAGGCATCTCTAAAGAAGACACAGATGAAAAAATGGAGCATAGGAAAATGAGGGAAATCTTCAATGAACAATACAAAATAGATTTAGAATACATGAAACAGATTCAAAGAGATAATTAATTAAAAACTCCATTGAAAGTTGGCAAAACTGAAGATAGACTTTCAGATCTTGAAGACAGGTTTGCAGCTTGTAATTGCAAAAGGAAAGATCTCTTAAAAATAACAAGGAAACTGGAAGTAACAATTCAACAGCTGCAAGACAACCCAAAGAAACATAACTTTAGAATAAAAGGTGTGAGTGTAAAAGCAGGGGTCAATACAAATGACATTAAAATCTATTTACAGAAATAACATCAGAAAACTTCCCAAGCGTAGGAAAAGGAAGTGACTTTCAGATAAGTGAAGCATATAGAACTCCAGCTAACCATA
The DNA here is from genome assembly GCA_004363535.1 of Dasyprocta punctata. Lineage (NCBI taxonomy): Eukaryota > Metazoa > Chordata > Mammalia > Rodentia > Dasyproctidae > Dasyprocta > Dasyprocta punctata. Next base: position 60,990 of record RJWM01001610.1, on the reverse strand, counting down.
ACCAAAATAAATCTACACCCAGACATATAATAATCAAGATCCCAGAAATTCAACACAAGAACAGAATATTAAAAGCTGTTAGAGAAAAGAAACAGATCACCTACAAAGGAAAACCCATCAGAATCATGACAGACTTCCCAACACAAACCATCAGGTCAAGAAGAACTTGGAGTAAAGTATTTCAAGTCCTGGAAGAAAACAACTTCTAACCCAGATTGATGTACCCTGCAAAACTATCTTTCAAAATTAACAGAGAAACAAGATACTTCCATGACAAAGAACAACTGAAGAAATTTATGACCACCAAGCCAACCCAACAAAGAATACCAAAGGACATTCTAGAGAGAGATAAAAAAGACCACAGCTCCAGAAACAGTGGCAGAGGGATATCACTGAGTAGGGCAGACAACTGATTAGAGGGGAAAAGTGGGCAGCCAAGAGCAGGAAAATAGCATGGCAGAGACGCGGCAGTGCATGTTGGCCATAACCATTAATGTAGATGGCCTCAATTCACCAATAAAAAGAAACACAGGCAGAGTGGATCAGGAGACAGGATCCATCTATATGCTTTATACAAGAAACACATTAAACTCCAAAGGGGGTTCATACACAGTGAACCAGAAAGAAGTGGGGGTAGCTTGCCCATTAGCTACATAGTGGACAAGAAAGATATGGCATTTTTCTCAAATGGAAAGCTACGCAGTTATAAAGAAAATGACCTCAAGCCTCTTGTAGGTAAACAGATACAACTTAACATCTTGTTCATGTATGAAATAACCCAGAGCCACATTGGTGAACATCATGTTATCACCCTAATACAAAAAAACTAAAGGAGTTAGTAAGATTCCAAATACACAATACATATTGTAAAAATGAAAGGGGAGGATGTGTCTAAAAAGGGAAGGCAGTGGCCATTGTTAATCTATTATCATGATTTGAATCCTGTATTGTTTTCATTGTTCCATTTGGTTTTATTCTATTTCAGTTTGTCTAATTTTATTATATGTGATGGCATGAACAGCTATTTCAAACATAGCAAAATACATTATGGTAGCCATTATTGATATCTGATCACCTTGTTTTGAAGCCCTGTATTGCTTTCATTGTTTTTTTTTTTTTTTTTTGAGTGATTTTATTCTGTTTTGATTTGGTTGTATTGTGACTGTTGATATAGGCAACTCCTTATTAGATAACAAGAGACATTGTGGTAACCAGTGTTGTTTTACTATTGTTTTGAAGTCCTGTATTACTTCCATTGTTTTATTTTTTATTGGTTTTATTGTGTACTATTTTGTTTGATTATATTATGCCTGATGGTATGGGCAGTTATTTTGAAGATAACAAGAGGTATTATAAGGGGCAAGGAGGAAAGAAAGAAGGGAAAAGGAAAAAGACATAAATTTGTATATAGGTATACATAAGATAGTTAAAATGACTTTACTAAATGCACTAGTTATTGAAAAATAACAGTTAATACTCATATGTTTAGATCAATTTTACTTGTCTATATCTGTTAATCTAAACAACCCTTTTGAAGATAACAATATGCAATATTACAACCATTGTCAAATTCCAATCATCTCGTTTTGTAAACCTATAATGTTATTGTACTGGATTTGTTGTTGTTGTTTGTTTGTCTCTTTTGCTTTTTGTTTTTCTTTTCTGTGTCTTTTTTCTCTTAAATAAAAAAGAATTAAAAAATAAAGAAAGAATTGACTTCTTGCACTTCTAACAAGTACCAAGGTGATGCTTATGGTACTGCTCTGGCAACCACACAGTGAGAACTCTTAGTGCAATGTTAGCCAATTGGGAGAATATCTGATACAGGTTATTAGACCAGAAGGAGGTTTTTAAGTAACCTCTGTAAGTAAGCAGGCTAAGTGACAACCCTGTCATGTGAAAATTAGGACCTAAATTCACAGAGAAAAACCATCTCCTTTTTATTTGTGGGAGAGGTGGCCTCCCTTTGCAGAATATGAATTTATGGTCAGTCTATCACATAACAAGGAATCATCCTAAAAATCAGTCCAACTACCACAAATGAAGGATACAGACCTGTAAACCTGAAGAAAGTAAAGATGGAAAAAAGTGTTTCAACTTAAGTTGAGTAACCCTAGCTTTCTAGAGTTCCATTTTAGGACTCTCGAATTATGACAACCAGAGTAAGTAATGGTGATGATTTCCTCATTCATTGAGACTTTATTATACAGTAGTACCATGGTTCACCAATTTAATCCATTCCGTAATTCTGGGGAAGATGTCTGAGTTCATGTTCATCACCCCAGGTGCAGTTCCCAAAAGGAAGTAAAATTTTGCCAAATGCTTCTGTTCACTAGCCCAATTGTTTGCAAATAGAAGCATTCCTGAACCAAGGTATTACTGCATAGTTCTGAGGTTTGAGAGCTCATCCTCTCAGAAAAACAAAACAAAACAAACAAAAAAAGCCTCAAGCTCTATTTTAACTTTAAAAAAGTGACTAACAGAATTTATGCTTAAGTAAACACTCAGCAATGTTTTAAACATTGCCTCTGTATCCCTCTTTCATGTCAGCACAGTTAACAGTTTGAGTGCTGTATCTCAGAACGGCAGTGTAGGTGTTCTCTTGAGTGACAAACCTTGTGGCATGACATTTCTATCTTTGGTCCAGCGCTAATGATGTTCCATGCTGACCCTCTTGTGTGAAGGCAGAGCTGGAGAGCAGAGCTTTGATAGCAGCGTTTACATGAATGTTTGATAAGCATCTGTCAGCGCTCCCTCTCTACAAGTCTGGGAACACAAAAGAAGCCAAGGAACCCTGGAGATTTGCCACCTGAAAGCATAATTTGTTGTGTTTGCTGAATTTCAAATCAGCATTGAGATTGTTTTCCATGTAGCTCAAATTATAATTTATGTATCATTTACTCAGAAAATAACACAAATGATAAAAGAAAATTACTTTTATAATTTTTTTGAATGTCAGAACTGTTTTAACACATACTTATCTTGCTACATTTTGTTTTATCACACTGGACACAAAACATCATGCAGATTAAAATAGATTGGACAGGTTAAACCCAGTTTTAAGAATACTGACTGTGATCCCCACAATCATTATGCATTTATCCTTTGAAAGCAAAGATGGTTCATGAAAGGCTTTGTGTGTATACCAATAGAAGAGTCTATATTTAGTATGTTGTATGTGGGCAAAGAAAAAACCCACAATTTGCACATATTAACTGGCTTTGAAGTTTTCTGAGAATCTCACACCTTTATATTGGCAGTGCTTCTTAACTCTTTGTTCAATAATTCATGACCCCTGAAATAGGATTGGAGATGTTTTATTTTTGACAGTTCAGAGTTAAAATTTTTGTAGTGCCAGAAATACCAACTTCATAATCTTAAAACAATGTCTCTGCAAATTTAGTGGTATTTCTGCCACAGAGAAAATAGTTAAAACTGCTTACTTGTGTCTACTATCCCATAAATATCAGGTTAGTTTTTTTTTTTTTTGATGCTACACTCAGTATTGCAGGGTTCTTCCTATTATATTGTCCTAGACAATTTGCGTAACTAATTATGCTTTTATTAATGTGAAATCCTTCAAAACATAAAGAGAAGGAAATATTGAAAATAGAGGACAAAGCAAAAGATCTAATGACCTGGAGATGTCTTTCATCTTTCCTGCTGACTGATTGTGTTAAATTGACTGAGTTGTGTGATCTTGCTCAATGTGATAACATTTTTTGAATTTCCGGATCAAGCTACTCTTGAAGCTAGTTCCGCTCCTTAGATTTCTAATTTACATGAGTCAATAGATTCTTTTAAAACTACAACAAAAACACCTAGGTTGGTTTGAGACCTTTAATTCATACCTGAAAGATTTTGAATAGTAAATTATTTTCATTTTAGGTTGAATTCACCATGCTAATATGTATTGGATATTTACTTCAGTTCATCTTGTTCTTTCTGTACTGATCTGTTCTTTCTGAACTTGTCTGTTCTCTCCTCATTATAATCTAGATATTTCTGTAGATGCCTTTTAAAATTAGTCATTTATTCTTTGAATAAATATTTTCAATATTGCATTATCTTTGTAAATCATTAACTGAGTGTTCTACAACTGTATTGACTTCCTGAATGGGTTCATCTAAAGAAAGGAATATATTGATTAAAATATCTCCCTCCAATTCCAAACAAACACATATTCTGGAATACAAGAATGCTATCATGGAAAATTAATTCCAAATAATAAATTGGAATTCTTTTTATAAATAACTCCTATTACCAAGAGTTATGAATATATAGACCTGAGAAATACCTTCTTATTGATCTATTGACCACTTCAGTTTTCTGGTCAATCTTTTAAGGACCAATCCCTGATAAGTAGCAGATTCACTATATAATGATTTTCTAGCTACCTAACATCCTACATGTCTTATTTAGACATAATTTTACAAATCCTAATTACAAAGGTGTCATGACTGATATCTGAGTATAATTTTAAGATAGTTCTATTTTACATTTTTAAAACAGAGATATGAAAAGAAGGAGCAATATATGTGGTTCTGCAAAATTTGCTTCTTAGATGCAACATGAAAAAAGGTGAAATAAAAATGTTAAGAAATTCAATGTTCTACCCTAGGAAATAGTTTTATTAAATTATATTTCTGAATGATTAAAATTTTGTGAATATCCAAGAACTAATTTCCCTATAGTATTATATTTTTTAGGAAATATCTCACGGGTTATACTTTGGAAAACATTCTACTGTTGTGAGTATTGCAAGAAAAAACACAGTGAGCATTAGCACAAGGAGAATAGTTTTCAGCCAAAAATGTAAACCACAGAGTTTATATTCTATGCTTTATAAAATACATGAGGCTAGCCGGGCATGGTGGCACATGCCTGTAATCCCAGCAGTCCGAAGGTTGAGACAGGAGGATCATTGCAAATTCTAGAACAGCCTGAGCTACAAAGTGAGCTCAAGACCAGCCTGAACTGAATAGTGAGATCCTGTCTCAAAAAGACAAAAAATAAATTAATTAATTAATTAAATAAAATATAGTAGGGTAGAAAATGTTTTAAGAGTAGGTATGATACTTGCAGATTTGTACACAAGATGAGTATTCCAAGCAGTTTTATATAATTAGATATATATCATAGTGTTAAACATACATGCTTTTGTTAGAAAACTCTTCCACTTTTTTCCACTTTTAAAAATTGTACAATAACCAAATTAACTAGTGTAAATTTGAAAAGCAATACCTCTCTGTATACATGAAAGATCAAAATTTAGCTTTATAATAGCATATTAATAATTGAGAAAAGATGGAGGAATTGAAGTAAAAATAACAGCAAAGTGCAACAGAATGATTGATGCTACTAGAGAAATGAAAGAAGAGGAAATATTTGTTAAGCAGCCTCGAAATGTCTATGTATATTAAAAGATGATGAATATTTAGATTTGGAAAATGATGAGATGCGTAGGTTGTTGGATTGTGTAGACATGAAAATAAATCATTGCCATCAGGGCACTTATTTGGGAAAAGAAAATTAATGTGCATGAATCCACTTAAAACAATTAATGGTATATTGTGTAGAATTGACTAGAAGAGGAAATAAAACTTACAGGAGGGGAAAATAATGATACATAGAAAAATCCGAAAAGAAGGGAATAGGAGATAACCAGATTTAAGAGAAATGTTTAGACAAACAAAGGTGAGGTGCAAAGGTAACCAAAAACAGGAGATGAAAACGTTCTGTGAATCTGATGAAGAAAGCAGCTGTAAGTGTGACATGTTGAAAACAGAACTGACTAGACCTCACTGAGGTTGATACTGTATGAGCCGTTACAGGGCTCCAGAAAATAGACAATAAACACTTTTGGCTTTGATTGTAATAAAATATCTCAGTTCATGTACTCACCTTGAAAATTTAATTTAATGGTCTACAAGATATTATTTTCCTAAATATTACATAAAAATCTTAAAGAGATAACTATAGAAATTGAATCAGAGCTGATCTCAAGCCAAGAGAAAGGACTTCAGAGGGTTTATAAGCAGAAAAGAAATTTGGAACATAAAAAGCATTTGGATAGAAAAGGATAAAATCAATTAATATTATAGACATGGTAAGATTTGGGGTCCTATTTTAAATGCATACAAAGGTTTTGAAGAATATTAAGCAAGGAGTAAGTGTAATCTTATTTGAATTCTAAAGTTACTCTAGACTAAATCTTAATAAGAATTTGTCAAAGAATGACAGAATAGAAATAATATCTACTAGAAGACCAGTACTGGAAAAAAAGATTCAAAATTTTGTAGAAAATCTCTGACAAAAAAAATAAGATAGGTTGGGCAGATTTTGTGAATAATTTGCAGGGTTCACAGCTTAGTGTTAACATTTTTTGACACAGGAGAAATATTTTGAACAATCTTTGAACTTTTAAAAGAAATTAAAATTAAGCCAATACAGAAAAATATGTTACCAGGATAGTGGAGGAGCTATGCAAAATATTGAAAAAGAGGAGTATAGATCCAGAAAAACTTAAAATGGTTACAGCAAAAATAACATTTGTGAATGTGCAGGCCTGGATCAATGACAAAAGCGGGTAGGTGTGGAAATAACTACAGAAAAAGAGGCTGACTGAGGTATTCCTTGGCCAGAAGTTCCAGGAATAGTGAGCAATACTTTCTTTCCCATCATTTACTCAGAGAATACATGATTTACCTAGTCTTTCTGAAAATTCAACCTTTAGAAAGTCATTCCCCTCCCTTTAACTGCCTGCTTCCTTAATCTTAAAAGAGGATAAATAAGGAGATACACCTCATCAAGCACTAGACAGATTTAGTTTCTGAACCAAATGATAAATTTAGTCTTGCCTTGTTGTGTTAGTGGAAAGAAATCACATAACTTCAGCGAGTCTGTGAAAGATTCAGGATTAACAGCTGAGATTTACTCTCTGATAGTAAGTTGGGGATTTGTAGAGATGAATTCTGAAAGCAATTAACACTTAGCAAATAACACTTCAGTGAGCTTCAGTGGGAACTTTTTTCCAAAATACTAAAATTGTTGCTAGAAAGAAAAATGAATGCTTCTGCAACATGGTAGTGCATGTGGTTAAAGTTTTAATCATTATAGATTACATCTAATTTGATTTAAGAAAAGACTGATCTGACATAATAAATATCTGCAGAAAATAATCCTTCTTGAAGTGAAGTTACAATAGTTTAGTGTTCAAATAATTACTCAAACTAATAATAAAATTACTGCTGTGCACTGCACCCCTAAAATGTGTTCAATAAATTGGGTGAGATAATTTTAATTAAATAGCATTGCAAGCAAACACTTATAATGCATTTAAATTATTTCTAAAAGTCTGATAAAATAGGTCCCATATAAGTGATATTTATTCCCAAATAAAAATACCAGTGAATACAAGTTAACAATCTTGTTTATTATATAGAATATGTAAATATTATTTTCCCATCTTTCTGTGGATTAAAACCAATTTCAAGTTGCTGCAGTTTATATTTACTAACTATAATGGAAAAGATCATTTAATGTTTTACTAATTATATGTAATTTTAAAACATAAAATATACTTTTTCACAATAAAAGCTTTTCTACTCAGATATATTAAAACAAAATGTAGGTATGTTTTAAAATTGGCATTAAAGTAGCAAACTATTAAAATTAGAAAGTCTGTAGACCTTTTATTTGACATATTTCTTTAATACTTTTTAATAAGCTAAAAATATCTTTATTTTCACACCCAAGGGTAATAATTTATGTATAAAGTGTATATTTTTCTAATATGTTTCCTGTATGTTTTTTGTGTGCCTATTGGTTAGAATGCACACAGACAAACCCAAGGGGAAATTTTAAATGGTCTATATTATTTTTCCTGGGAGAGTAAAGAGTAAAATGTTAATTGATATTCATTCTGTTGTTCTACAAGCTGTGAAATAAATTGTGCATGATATACTATACAACTAGCTTACAGTAACAAAATCCAGAAGGGGTAAACTCTAATAGTTGTATTCAGATATAGTTTTTTTCTATATAGAGAAAAGACACTATTTATAGCCATGTTTGTCAATGTATCTTGATATTCATGGTACAATTCAAAAAAGACTTTTAAAGGGTCTTTCTCTAAGAATCTATTTTTTCTATTAGAAACTTGTATTTATGAAAAATTAGGCCATTCCAGAGTGTTATTTTCACTACTTTATGGTACAAAAAAGCAAATGCAATAGAGAAATGCTTCAAACAATATCCAATATGGTGGTTTTCAAAACGTTCTTTCCTTTGTCAGTGATAATGCTAATGTCTAGTAATTCCTTACCTCATCAACCTTCCCTATACCTACACTGGCATCTGAAAAAATATTAACCCATAAAATCCCAGGAATTCTGGTAGAGAGTCTCATTCACTTGACTGCCTTCAATATACTGTGTCACTCTCCTGAACAAACTCGGTTATTACATCCTTACTTGTAGGAACTCCAGGCTGCTTTACAAGGTTTGGAAGGCACTTCAAAAAATGATCCCCACCAACTCAGTGCAGTTCTCATCTCTCTGCTTTATACCACACCACGAAGAATGGTCACTGGGACAGTCTCATGGCTCAAGTCTGGCTCACCACGCTCCTCAATCTGCAGGGTTCTCTTCATGTTAAACTGACACCATTGCTTTGAATAAATTCAGGCGCTATCTCTTCTGGGTATATTAACTAACCAATGTCCTTACCTCAACACTTACCTCAGTTTGATTTCCTGTGATCTCATAATGTCCTTACTGTTACTAGTGCTATACCACATGAAATGAAATGTGCATGTCTTATACCAGTTAATAGACTACATTGAACAGTTTTTGATTCACAAAAACTTTGAGTGGAAGACATAGTTCTCATTTATACCTTACCTTTCATTGATTCCTCTTTTATAGTGTGTTCCAGCAGCACAGTGTTTTTTAATAATTAATGAGTAACGATATGTTTTTCTAATTTGAGACCATTTACACTAGAACTTACTCTTTGTGTTGTACATTCTATGAGGTTGCCAAATATAAAAATTTTAGCACAATATCATACCAAATAATTACACTGCTCTAAACATCTCCGATGCTATATTCATTCTTCCCTCTTCCCTATGAACCCCAGTCAATCAATGATTTTTTCCTTGTGACCATAGTTCTGTCTTTTCCCTAATATCATGCACTTTGTGTGGTGAAGTAGGTAAGCTTTTTCAGATTAGTTTCTTACATTTAGCAATACTCATTTAATCTGCCACTATTTATTTATTCATTTGTTTGTACTGGGAATTGAATTCACAACCTTGTGCTTGCCAGTCAGGTGCTGTGCCACTGAGCTATCTGCCTGACAATTATTTATTTTCATATCTTTTTGTTTGTTTGTTTGTTTTGTTTTGCTGCACCGGGGATTGAACTCACAGCCTTGTGCCTGCCAGGGCAGGCACTTAAGCCACTGAGCCAAACTCCCGGCCCTGGTTTTTTTGAGGCAGGGTTGCACTATGTAGCTCAGGTCGGCCTTGCGCCGCGTTGTAGCCCAAGTCAGCCTCGAACTTTATTTTCATATCTTGATGACTCATTTCTTTTTAATGCTGAATGATACTGTGTTGCATACATGTACTACAGTTTGTTTATATATTTATCCTTTGGAAGATATCTTAAAAGCTTTCAAATTTTAGCAGTCATACATAGTACCACATTAAATATCTTGTGTGCAAGTTTTTTGTTGATAGAATTTTCAACACATTTGGACAAATACCAAACATCATGATTACAACATCACATGGATAATGTGTTTGATTTTGTAAGAAATTGTCAAATTGCCTTCCAAAGTTACTGCATGATTTTGCATTCCCATCAGTAGTGAATCAGAGTTCCTGTTGTTCCCCATTCCCACTGGCATTTGGTGTGGTCAGTATTTTGAATTTTAAGCATTCTAATATATGTGTAGTTGGTATCTCATTGTTGCTTCAATTTACAATTTTCTAATTACATATATAATGAACATATTAGGGCCGGGAGTTTGGCTCAGCAGCTTAAGTGCCTGTCTGGCAGGTGCAAGCTTGTGAGTTCGATCCCCGGTGCCGCAAAAAAAAAAACAAAAAAAAAAAAAACAACAAAAAAAAAACATATTTTTACATGTTCATTTGCCATATTTATAACTTCTTTGAGATATGCGTGCTCAAATATTTTGCCCATTTTTAATTAGCTGGTTTCCTTACTGTTGAACTTCAAGTATTATTTGTGAATTTCCAATACCAATCCTTTTTCAGATATATGCTTTTCAAAGATTTTTCACTCACTTTATGGTTGATCTTTCATTTCCTTAACAGAGTCTTCCTTAATAATATTTTAAAATAATCTTTCCGGAAAGTTTTTTTTTTTACTACCTTGCTTCAGGCGTATTCATAGTTTTCTATTTTCTTTTCCTTCTGTATGTTTGGTAAATTGTGTTTTACAAAAACTTGATCCGTTTATGTAGGTTATCAAAATTGTGGACACAGGACTGTTTTTTTCTTTTCTTTGTTATCATTTTGGTGTTCACTGTATTACATGTAATGGCTCTTATTTCATTTCTAATGTTAGTAATTTGAGTCTTCGCTCTCTTTTTTTAACCTAACTGAATATGTATAAATTTCCCAAGTACTTGCTTTTGGTTTCATTGATTTTTCTTTCCTATTTTCTTTGGCATTTATTTTATTCTAATTTTTATTATTTATGTTATATTTACCTGTATTTACTGGCTTTATCTGGTTTCTCAAGATGTAGGTTTAAATGAATGATTTTAGATTTTTTTAATCTTTTGACTTTCCAAATACATGCATTTGTGGATATAACTTTTCTTGTAGGCAATACTTTTGCTACAGTCTTTAAGTTTTGGTCAACTATGTTTTTATTTTCATTTACTTTGAAATATTTTAAATTTCTCTTTAGAACATGTGTTTTTACAAGTGCATTGATTAATCTCATAATATTTTGGAGTTTATTTTCTATCATACACTACTGATTGCTAACTTAAATTCCACTGTAGTATGTGAGCACACTTTGGATGGATTCATTTTTTAAAATTTGTTCAGGGCTGTTTTATGGTTCAAACTGTAGTCATACTGGCAAGTGTTCAGCATGAGCTTGAGGAGAATCTATGTTGTGGTCAAAGGAATCATTCTATTGATGTCAGAGTCTGTCATTTGATGTATTGTTCAATTGTACTATGTCCTTAGTGATGTTCTGCTGCAAGAACTTATGGTGATAAAGGGTTGTTGAAATCTCTAATACTTGAATACACTAACCTATTTCTTCTTGCAGTTCTATTAGTTTTTGTCCTTATGTATTTTGATAGTCTGTTGTTAGATGCACATGGACTGATGATTATTCCACCTTCTTGGAGAACTGGTTCATCATTATACTAGTTTATCATTACACAATGGCCCTTCTACTCCTGACAGTTTTCTTCACTTTGAATTCTGCTTTGGTTGAAATTAACATAACTGATCAAATTTGTTTCCATTAGAGTTAGAATGGTAAGTCTTTCTCTGACCTTTCACACTTAATTTATTTATGTCTTTACATTTTAGGTAAGTTTCTTATACACAACTTTCAGTTCAGTGTTATGTTTTTATCCATTCTTATCTATGTCCTTACATTTAAACTAAGTTTCTTATATATAGTGTATAGTTGGGTCTTATTTTTTTCTTCCATTGTGTTTTTGGTTTTTAATTAGTATATTTAGAATATTGATATTTAAAATTATTAATAATTTAATTGGATTAATACCTGTCATATTTGTTACTGTTTTGTCTTTTTTTCTTTCTTTGTGCCACTTTTTCTGCTTTTTCTGACTTTAATTTAACAATTTAATAATTTTATTACTTTTGCCCCTCTTAGCCTATATTATATGTATTTTACATTGGTAAGTAGGTGCTGTTGTGTTTGCAACATGAAAACGATTTAAATTATACTGTCAGTATTACACATCTAGTCAAGTACCTTCTAAAAAATATTCCCAAGGTCTCCTTCTCATCATTGACATCAGTGACATTCTTTTCACATACACATAAGTCATAATCGCCAAAAATTTTGCTTTTATTATTCCAAATGAATGGATACATTTGAGATTAAGATTAAGAAAAATAAAATATTAACTTTATTCTTTCCCTCGTGGTCATCATTCCTTTAAGAACATCTAAGTATCTGAACTATATCATGTTCTTTCTTTCTGAAGAATGTCTTTAAACATTTCATGCCAGGCAATCTATTGATGGTAGATTAGGTAATCTTTTGTTTTTTCAAGAAAATGTTTATTTCTCTTTTACTGAGGAAAGATAATTTGGTCAGATACAGAATTTTAATTTGACTTTTTACAATTCAATGCTTTATGTAATTCATAACACAATTCTTGTTTATATAGTCTGAAGAAAATTTCAATGTAATTCTCACACTTAGCGCTATAGAGGCAAGGATTCTCCCACCCTACTTCAATTTCTCAAGACTTTCTCTTGGTCTTTGATAGTCTATAATTTAATAAGAAATCATTTGGTTAAAATATTTTGGTGTTCATGCTGGTATTCTCTAATATTTCTGGGTTTGTGGCTTGATATCATTAATTTGGAAAAATTCCTAGTCATTAATTCAAATGTTTATTTTTTCTTTCTATTCTTTTATTTCTGTTCTGTATATATCATACTTCTATTAATTATTTCAGTGTTTAAATATTGTTTCTTTTTATCATTTTAACTTTATTTTCTCTTTGAATTTACATTTTGGAACTTTCTTTTGTTATGTTTTCAGTTGCATGGATTTTTTTTCTTGGCTGTGTCCAGGATATTTGAGAGCCCTCTTTGGCAATATTGGAATTTTAAACTCTCAAACTTATGTAGATGGAGCCTTAAGCCATCAGATTTTTCTACTTTACTGCTGGTTCTTGAGAATATTTCTGCTCTTGAGCTTCTGTTTCTGTGAGTTATGAGTCTCTGTACTGTCTATGTCTCTACAATTTTGGGGGCAGGAGTTTTCCCTGTGGCCTTAATTTTCTGGTTGATCTAAAACAAATAGTTGATTTTCAGTTAGATTGGTTCTCTTTTTTCTTTCTGTAAAGATAGGAATGATTACTCTAAATTCCATATAAACAAAAGCAGAAACCAGAAGCTCTGTGTGTGTGTTTTGTGTGTTTCTCCTTCAGATATGCTTTTAATGTATAAAACTGGTACCTTTGATAAATTGTAAAGTCATACCACATATGTAGAATAAAAGGATGAGTTCTCTCTGACTGATAATCACTAATGTCAAAAGAAATTCCTTAAGATGTAAAGAATATATTTTGTAGACCCAGTAGGATATTTTCCAGGATATGAAAGAATATTCAGTGAATAAGAAATTTGAATTTCTTTAAAAGTGTGTCTTTGTAATACTGATGAATGTTCATAGATATGTCAAATTTCCGACGCAAAGGATACAACACACTGAAATAAACCACTTCATCTCAATTTACTTCATACCTAGCAGTAAGATAGGCACTTAAGAACAGTATCATGATAAGCTGATAACTTTTCCATTTTGAAATATGGCCACCGATCATTTTGTACAGATTTGCAGGGAATAATTAAAATTAAACTCATAAACATGAATTAAAATTGCAGAAGATAAAGAATTACATTTTTGTCAAATAGCAGCTAGATGGTTCTAGTTATTTTGTAATCTTTCTTTTGCTGCCTAGTCTCAATCTATAAAGACTAGATTCCTGGGGTACAAAATGTTTCTCTTCAGACTTCCTCACCATTTAGCATCCTTATGAGGAGATTCACCACAGAGTTCTTCAAAGGGGACCAATTCAGCACCCCAGGGCCAGTCCAGCAGCAATGCTTCCCAAACCATCATCAGGCACTTTTAAGGATGAACAACAGCTCCCCAGGAGGTGGAGTGCAAATCCAGCCCTTTAAACTCATTTACTTTAATTGCGTAACATTTTAAATACTGCACGCCAGTGAGAGGCAGGTGGATCAGCAGGTGCAGTGTGGCGATCTGCCAATAATGGCATCAGAAAAACAGTCCCTCACAGAGGCAAGAAGCGAAAGAAACGGAGGGAAGAACTCCTCTGAGCTTAATGTCTATTTCATCCGGTAATTGCAACAGAGGGGAGGATTTCTAAGCAATCTAAACCAACGCTGTTTTATTCATTTTTAGCCAGGCTTTTCCACCCCATTTTTAACGGGGGAAAGTGTCAGAAATAGAATTTTAGTCCAAATTCAGCCAAACCCTTCCTGTATTCGCCCTACTGAAACTCGTTTATAAAATGAGCAAAGAAGTAAAAGAAGCAAAATCGTGAAGCAAATGTTTTTTCTAAACCTTTAACCATCAAAAATATGAAGCAAGTCATGCCAAATATTTGAATATGATTAATGGATGAACCCAAGTAAGATGTAATGGCAACTTAGTAAAGAAATTCATGAGACTAATTTATGATCTAACAATGAACTATGTACTACATTAAACTTTTTTTCTTTTCATTGGCATTCTTTATGTATTAGAAAAAAATTACTGTAGACAAATGACAAAAGGAAAGGGTATCCAACGCACAAATAAAAATATTGAAAGTTAGATAGTTGTAGAAAAACTATTGAAAACTGGAGGTCAGTAAACGAATGTACAATTTTTAACTATTTCTCTTTTTAGTGGAAAATGATGAGTCATGTTAAACACTGTTGCTTTGTTTGTAATCAAGACATAACTGATTAATTATACTTTCATAAAACTGAGTTAGGAAGATAAAGCAGTGATGAGGAAAGTAAATTTTTATTTATTGAATATCTTCTCAGTTTCAGGCTTCTTTTCACTGCCAACAAAGTTCACTCTTCTGAAGTTTATGGTGAACTGGCAGTTAGCAAAGTATCCTCATATACCTACAATACTTTCAATCAGCTCCCCAAAGTAGTGTAGAGTAGCAGAACAAGGGAAAAGAGAAAAGAATGACTGCTAAACTAAGTTTTACTATTTTTTAGGCTCTGTGATACAGAGTTTATCTATTTTATCCCCATATAATAGAGAAAGATTTAATTCTTTCTACTTTTTGTGCGTGGTAACTAAGGCTCACAGGTGTTGGTCTGAACTACACACCTATTGGTATAGCAGAATAGCTTCAAATAATTTTATCTTTCTGCCACAGAGAGTTATTTGCCTGAAACATAGGCATTGCAAGATATATAAATAATTGAATTTAAGGATTATGTGATAGGAAGTAAGGATTCTCCCTTATATATATTTTACTGTCAAGATTAGAGCAGAAATAAAAGCCCTAGAGAGAGATAGATCTATAGAAAACTAGAAACAGTCATATTAAAAATGCTACCTACATGTAACATATAAACACAGGGTAATTGGATAACCTGTTCAATGTAGGTCTTTCGTTTTCTTCATTTTATTGATAAAAGTAATTATGTACCTGGTAAGTCAGGAAACATCTCTCATTTAAATGTATCTAGTCCCTAATATTATGAAAAGTTTTTTACAATTTTACTGGTAACCATGCTATCCAATATTTTCTATTCATGTATAGTCACCTATTTCACAATTCATTATTCTTACAGCATGATTGGGCTATCCATCCAGTCATGTCAGTATATTGGAAAGAAAGAAAGCAAATCTGGCATGTAAAAATATCCCTAGTGGACACCAACATAAAGCTAATGCTAAGAGTAAGGTCAAAAGGAAACCTTCAATAATGAAAAATTATACACAGCATAATTTTGCTCCCATTTGGCTCTGTAATAATCAGTAACTAGCATTTTAGTTTGCATGACTCTTTTAAACATTTCTAGGGTAATTTGTTCCTATCTTTTTGTTGTTGAAATATTCCTCTGATAATATTGAAGTATTTTGCTGCTCATCCTTGATATTCATATTCATTGACTGATCTTTCCAGAAAGCTCCTGAAATGCTAAGGCTATGTCTAGCTGATACAAGGAGGAACATTCCTGATTACTAAAGAGGTCTCTTAGGAGCCACAAATATGTTATGTAGACATTTGATGATTTTTATCTGATATCCGGTGAGAACAAATGACTTGTTTAAAGGTAACAATGCTCTATCATTGGAGAAATAACAAGTTGGTAAAAGATTATCTAGTACATGGATTAACCATATTCTTTTACCGTGTATTTGAGCTATTAAAAGGCATTTAACTCCATCATAAGATAAAGAAGAAGAAACAATATACATTTTATTTGCACAAGTACTGAAATTGAAAAACAAACCAATAGCACAACCCATACAGATGAGAAACATGGATTTGATTAACCTGATTCTTAATTATATAAAATGACAGATTTGCTGAAATTTTTATACAGTAAAAGTTATTAGACACATTGTCTGATATGTTAAAAGAAAAAGTGATGCAGTATAACCTCTGTTTCTATTCTCATTTATAACTCAAGGATTTGTTTTACAAGAAATATAAAAGATGCACAAAAGGGTAGAGCAATTTCTGTTACAAGAGACAAAAAACTTACCAGAAATAGAACATAGATAAATTCAGAAATAATCAGTTATAAGAAATTTGGGAAAATTTTAAAGGCCTATTAGTTGAGTCAAAGAGCAAATAAAATGTCATTTATGGAACATGACTAAAAGAATTACCAAATATATACTTTTCTGCAAAAGATGTTACATTCAGAGAGAAACTTTAGGATGAGACATAAAAATAAACCAATTAAGTAGGACCTGTGTGAGGTAAATGAAAATAAGTACCAAATTTTATATATATATATATATATATATATAACTTGAATGCAAAAATAAAAGGCAGAATTAGCATATCATTGAATTTGGGAGCAAGGAATTTTGAAGTAACTTAGGGAAATAAGTATACACAGATGGTTTATTTTCTTTTGATATATGCTTACAAATTAAAAGTTCAAGTTTATATGCTACAAGCCAAAAGTCTAGTAATGAGCAATTTTCAGAGGAGTAGTTAAGAGAAAGAAGTAGGATTAAAGAAATACAATAAATTTAAGTTGAGGTAGGGATGCAGCATGGAAAAAAACAAAGAAATACTAAAGTAAGATGTAAATGGAAAAAGAAATTAGAGCAATTAATTGCATAATCTCATTAACTACAATGTATTAATATCTTTTAAAAGGTAAAGGTGCACTAACGAAGATTCATTCAATGAAAGAAGAAATCCATTTTTAATATGCTTATAGTAGATACACCAAAATATAACACAGAAGAGCCAAAATATACAAGAAAATAAAATATGAAAATGTATTAGAAAATGTGATGAGAAAAAAATAAGAACATCAAAGATCTAGATTTCACTATATGTAGTCATTTAGTGGTAAAGAGAGTCGTTAAATCCTGATTTTTAAAAAAATGACAGCGCAGTGGAAATCAGTATGAAGATTCCTAAAAAGAAAAACTGCGACCACAGGTCCCATTTCACCCAGCTATTCCCCTCTGTGTATCTTCTCAGAAGAATTAAAAACATCATATCACAGTGATGTATGCACACCCATGTTTATAGAACCACAGGTTGTAATAGCTAAATTTTGGAAACAACCCAAATGTCCATCAACTGAAGAATGGATAAAAAATGAGATACACACACACACACTACTCATTCATAAAGAAGTATAAACTTCAGCTATTTCTAGCTAAATGAATGCAGCATCAGACCATATTCTAAAGTGTAATATGATGGATCGACACATGTAAATATTGCATTGTTTCTCTGGTGTGAGAAACTGAGTTTAAATAAGGACCAACGTGTACAATAGGTATTGTAAAATAGGAATAAATTGTTCAAAAGAAAGGCGCACTAAGGAGTGGGGAGGAGGAAAGAAAGGAAAAAAATGATAAAAGAAGATAAAGAGGAAGCAAAGCTTTGTAAATAAGGAGGAAGCAAAGGGTTGAAGAGAGAGGAGTGGATTGGGGAAAAAAAGAGGAATCAAGGTATATCATATACAGGCACAAATTTCCTATTATGAGTAGAATCACTATGTATGTTTAATTTATACCAATAAATTTAATGAAAATTTTTAAAAATTTTAAAATTACGGCAAAATATGACACAATTCTGAGGGAGAAAGTAACACATTCATAGTGAATATATGACTTTTTACATTTGTCTCAGTAACTGCTTATTATGGCAACAAAATGAAGAAACATGTTTATAGATGATTTTATTAATACAATTGACAAGCTCAGTGTCAAATATATATGTTATAATGTACCAGAAAGAATTAGATGATACTTTTTGTTCAAGCACACACTGAACATTCATAATGAATTTTCATTATAGGGTAGACAAAGCAAGTTATATTTTACAGCTTTTTAAAAATAAAATTTAGCAACTGAATGGCAAATATACACTATGTATCCAACTTTTGAAGTTCAGTTTAAGTGTGTTAGTGATTGCTAGATTAAGTGATTGAATGATTCCTAGATTTTAGACATACAAAGAATTTTCTACTTGAATACACTGGAAAATTTTCAATGGAATAAACCCAAGAATAAGCAAGAAAATAAGCAAACAACAGAAATACTGAAAAAAAATCAGAGTAACAAACTACAACTAGTTCTAAACAAATAAGCCCTTGGCAATATTTAGATTAAAAAATAGAAAGCATAAGACTGTAGCAATTACAATAAAATGGGTCACACATATAGTTACAGTAGAATTTTAAAACATCTTATGATTATGATGTTCTGGTACAAGAGATCCAAGCAATGTATGTTTTCTTTTCAAAAATAGAATCTATCATTAAAAATGTACAATTGAAAGAGTCAGTGATCTAAAAGTTTTACAGCAGAGTAATCCCAGTATTTCAGTGAGCAAATATCTATAGCACCCCTCTGAATAAAATGTTTAAAGAAATAAAATGTAAGGAAAGCTACTCATAAAATTTACAATGTCATTATTTCTGGTACTAAAACTAAGAAGAGACAGAACAAGAACATAATATAATATGGCTAAATTTAAAGATGACATCATGAAATTTAAAAAGTGTGAATCAACAATCCCTTTAAAAATTAGTTTTCTAAGATAGAAAATTAAATTTTCATTTTAATTATATTAGTTCGTGTACTTATGTGCATTCTACAATACATTCTAAAATGCATTCAAGTAATTTTACAAGTGCCAATATCATCAGCTATAAAAATTCGTTAAGTGCATGCAATGCTATCACTTAATGATCAATTATCTACCTTTAAATATAAGAATAGGGCAACTGTGCATGATGCCATTGTTTCTGTTTATTACTTTTTCATTGCATTGTGGTAAGTAAGAAATAAAACAGGTTTAAATATACATAAAAACTGAAATAAAGTATGAAATTATTAGCAAAGAATATGATGTGATCATAATTAATTTGAGGATTCACAATAAGAAAGCTAAGGTCAGTACTAACAAATCAAAATAAAAAAAGTTGAATTACAAATTAGAAATTATAATTTAGGACAATTATATTTAAAAAACACACATGGTCATATAGCTTGACATAAAGGAATATAAATATTAAAGAAAATGTACGCTATCTATAGATTACAATTTGGAGACCCAATGCTATCAGAATATGAATTATCCAGATTATTTTATAAGTACAATTTCATTCCAAAATTCATAAGAAATACTTAGCATTTCATTTCCTCTGGGGCAATAAACAATTATTGAAAAAAAGTTGCCAATGAATTATGTTTGCAGGAAAACAAACTGTTATATCATACAATAGACAAAAATATATTACAAATGAATACACTTGACAAGAAAACTTTCCAAAATTTAAACAAAATGTAAGTGGTAGACCTTTTTGATTTGAAAAACTATCCTAACTACTAAACAAAAAATACACAAATGACATCTAGAATATGAAACAATTTCTTTAACCTGCAGTAGGAGGGCATGAAGGGGACAGTGCACAAAGGAAACTGCTAAGCACTTCGCAGAATACACTGAGAGGCAAAGAAAATAGGGCAAGCTATTTAATTTCACTTTTAAATAAGAAATATAAGCTAAACCATGAAGAAAAAATACTGTTTTAACTGTTGTTTAGACACACAATCTAAAGATTTTTAATACTTCGTGCAAAATTACAAAAAGAGGAAGCTACAGTGTATATTTCATAAAATTTTAAAATGTAATCACTGCCTTGAAGAGCAATTTGACAAATTTAGTAAAGTTGAAATATACATTTCAAGATAGAAATGTGAGTTTCAAATATATAGCCAACAGAAATACTCAAATACTGCATTTCATTGCAGTATATACTCTGCAATGAAATGTATGGAAATGATTTAGAATTCTATGTAATTACTTCAGAGGATGAGAGATGGTACTAAGTGGGATTATTCAGAAGCCTCAGATGTATCTATAATTTAGAAAATACATATTTAAATATGGTACACTTTTATAATTTTTCAACTTACTCATAAGACACAAGTTCTCATTATATTTTTCTTCCCATATGTTTGACACATTTCATTACTAAAAATAACGAATTAAAGGATGCTTGTTTGAGCCGGGCGTGGTGGCGCACGCCTTTAATCCCAGCACTCGGGAGACTGAGGTAGGCGGAGCGTTGTGGGTTCGAGGCCAGCTTGGGCTACAATGCGAGCGCAAGGCCGGCCTGAGCTACATAGTGCGACCCTGCCTCAAAAAACCAGGGCCGGGAGTTTGGCTCAGTGCCTTAAGCGCCTGCCCTGGCAGGCGCGAGGTTGTGAGTTCAATCCCCGGTGCCGCAAAAAAAAAAAAAAAAAAAAGACGCTTGTTTTCTTAGATGTTTATAATATATTATACTGGCTTTCTCATCACTGATATACAATGCCCGACACCCACAAGTTTAAAGGAAAAAATTTAAATTAACTCATAGTGTAGGAAGATTCAATCCATAGCCGGTTAGCTCCAAGGCGGGACCGTCATGGCAGAAGTGCGTGGTAAAGAAAAGGTGTTTCATTCATGCCCGTATACGTGGAATTAAAAAAAAAAAAAAAATTAGCAGATGAGCAGAATTCTGGCAAAAAATAAACACAACTAAAGATGAATTAATGATCAGGAAAACTGTAACTGGAAATGTATGTAAAGTGCCCATAAATCGATAAAGGAAGAAATTATGAGAGATAACCAGAAGTGCAAAAAATGTAATTCGGAATTTATTATTATTATTTATTATGAATAGGCATTCCAGAAGGATAAAGCAAAACAAATTAAAGGAAGTAAATATTTACATAAAAGTAGTAGGAGGGGTCATCTTAGTTGAGATAAGATATATACAAATGTTTCCACTTACTGGGTTTACTGAATGCAAAGCAAGTTGAATGTGAACAGAGATCTATATATCTAAATTATACACCATTGCAGTGAAATTTCAGAAAAATAAGGATAAACAGAAATACCTTGAGAGAAAACAGAAGTACATGAAAACAAACAAGCATTACATTGAAGTCAAATTTCTTTTTTCTTTTCCTTTTTTTTTTTTTTTTTGGTACTGGGGATCAAACTCACAACCTCACGCCTGCCAGACAGGAGCTTGCACCATTGAGCTAAATCCCTGGCCCTATTTTTCGAGGGAGGGTCTCACTATGCAGTTCAAGCTGGCCTTGAACTCACTTTGTAGCCCAGGCTGGTCTCAAACTCACAATGATCCTCCTGCTTCAGCCTCCCGAGTGCTGGGATTAAAAGTGTGAGCCACCATGCCTGACTGAAGTCAAATTTCTCATCACAAAATTGAAGGAAGAAAGACAATGAAGAAAATACCTTCCAAAGTAAGACATGATAAACATTGAATATAAACACACTAAAAACAATAAACATTTACAAACTCATAGCTATTTTGCAGTATTATGTTGGTTGATAACTCTAGTTGGAAAAACAATACAAATGGCTTAGAATTTGTACTACTCTCCTCATATTTGAAAGGAAAAATCTACGTCTTCTGTAAAAGTTTTACATTAAATATATTTGTTTAATGAAAGACTTTCCATTCTAAAACACAATTCTACAATCTCAATGATCACAGCCTCACCAGAAAGCTGGATAGAAATCTCATATACTTTGCATTATTACATTCAAAGCATATTTTAGCTAATTGGACCATTCAACACCACTTATAGGAACTTGACTAATTTTGTCCTAAATTTTATAGGATAAAACTCCTAATTCAAGGTAGACTCAGTAATCAGAATGCCTCATAGACCTAAACTCTGATGAAAACACTCCTTCTAGATTTGTATTCATTACAACAATTTTAAGTTTGGAAATAAGACCTTTGCTATAAGTTATGAAAAATATTCAGGAAATCCATGTTAAGTCATTCATTGCTCTACGCTACGTTTTAGCCAAAGTCAAAAAGTCTCTTCCACGTTTGTAACAAAGAGCAAAGCAGAATTTCACTTATGCAACTCCACAGAACACTGGAATCATTTTAGATATAAATGACCCTCTGATCTTTATGTTAAATAATTTCCTTCTACCCAAATGAGTCACTTTCCATTGTTTCCTGGGCCAAATATAAATTTTCAGGTAACTACTTACATGCTCATAAGAATAACACAAATTTTCTTCATACTGGAAAGATACATTATAAGAGCCCTTAAAAAACTATCACCTCAGTTTTCATATTTCAAGAGACCTACATGAGTAAAAACAAATCTTACACTATGTTAGAAATAAATTATGTATTTCAGAGTTTTATGCCCTTTCGAATAAACTTTCACGCCTGAGGTGATACACGTGCCAGTAATCACAGGTAGTCAGGAGCTGAGACAGGAAGTTCGCCTGTCCAAGCATAGCCCACACAACTGCTTACTCAAAAGATCAAAAAGGGCTGGGAATAAAGCTGTACATTTCCTGGTTTCTCCCCCAGTACCGTAGAAGCAAATCATTTTTATGCTTAGTACTCTTTAAAACTAACAACATTTGAGAAAGCCAGAAGCTAATTTTTATAAGCATAATTGGCTTCCTTCAGCAAGTCAAGGAGTTACACATTCATTTACATTAGAGTATTTATATCTTGATTGTGCTACAGAGATAATGCGAAAATATTTCCTTAGAGTTTACCTTTGCAAGTGATATCAATGCATAAATAAAAAGATTCAAATCCTTAATTATCAAAATTAATTTAACAAACACCTTTGCCCTATTCCTTTTTGGCGTGGTGTAAAATCCTTTGTGGGTTATAACATAATCCTGACTCTTCCTTTGGATAAGACCATGTATAATATCAGGAGAAGGTATAGTGATTTCTGAGTTCTTTTTGGAGAATGACTGATTGACTTTTTTTTTTAAACTGATGCCATGTGCCCTACGTAAGATATTTTCTAGTTATATTAAAGCATGAACAAGTCATTATATTTTGAAGGTATGCTTTAATTCTATGAACATGTATATGTTATCCAACAAAAAAATTGTGCATCTAAAGAAAGGTGATTTAGTAGTTTCTGCATTTAATTAGTATGCTGTTCTGTTGATAGTTGTAGTTTGTTTAGTCATTCTTTCATGTTTATAATAAATACATTTGAGTACTTTCTTGTTCTTTGAAATTGTTGTCTTTCTTTACTTCAAGAAAGTCAGTTTATGAAAAATATATAGCATTAAATGTAATTTAATGTAGTTTATCATGATAGTATTTTGTACAGACCAGTGTGGGAAAGGAAAGGAGATGAGATTGGCAGTATCTAAATCCACTAACCAGTCACTGGGCTGGCCAGTCCTCAGTGTTCTCCCTGCCTGGTGGGACAGTGTGGGTAGTGTTCCTGGTTTACTACAGAAAAACAAGAAGCAGAACTATCTCGTCACTGCCCCTTTACTGATTCAGTACATAAAGGCGGGGTGGGGGGTGGATATAAAACAATTCGAACAGTACAACATGCAAACAATCAGCCAAATCCAAAGCATGGAGCATTCAATTTCAATGCCCTTGAAATCAGGTAGTTTAAAAATGGTCCATTAAGATCCTGTGTGGTGATGCACTCCTGTAATACCAGGAACTCAGGAAGGTGAGGTAGGAAGATGAAAACTTGGAGCCCAGTGAGGTCCATAATGAGACTTTATCTCAGAAAACAAAAGCATATCAAAATACACAGCATAGAAATATGCACCATTTGAGCAGAAAGAATTGTAATGGAGTAAAATTTTAAAATTGGCAGATAAAGTACAATGTGTGTATTTTGATCCAGTTTTAACAATGTATCTATGCAGAGATATTTCTGAGCCAATCTTAAAAAGTTGAATATAATTCTAGGTATTAGACGATATTAAGATATTAATTTGATAAGCATAGTAATGACATTGGATAATTAAGAAATATCGAATGCTAAAAAAATGTGTTGTAGGTACTTTCAGATTTTAAATCACAAGCATGATATAGAAATTAAAGATAAATTTCAGGTTCATTATATCTTTCTCTTATGTTTTGGATATTTTAAATTCTTTTCAGAATAAAATTTAAAAATAAGGATAAAGTAAATGACCTGAGGGAAAGACAAACCTCTGCGATGAAAGAATAAAGTAACATTTCTTCAAAGTATTCAAAATAATATTTATTTAAGTGGACAATCCTGGGTAATCTGATAATAAAATCAGTTCTATGTTATTCATTAGTTATATACCACCTGAAATTAATCTTTGAAAAGACACTATCCAGACATTATGCCAATAACATTTAGAAGACCTCACTCAGAACTCTTATCTTGATAATAAATTCAGTTTTATCCCATTTATATATTGACTATGGAGAAAGCACATAACAATCAGAAAGACATTCCACTAACATTAACATAAGATTCACTTTTTGTTTTAATAAAAAAGTACAATGTAGTACCTAAATATCTTTATACTTTTTAGAAGATGTAACTTCCACCTAAAAACAGTGTAGATCAGATGAAGTAAAATTTAATATTTATAGAAATATATTCAATATTTTAAAATGAACTTACCCTTATCTTTAAAAATTATTTATATGATCGTGCCTAGAAGAAAAAGCAAAACCAGCAAACTGCTAAAATAAACTCTCCTAAGAAACAACATCAAAGATATGCATTTCCATAAATCATTTTCTCTTTCTAATCAGTGAATTCATATTAACTTTGCCACCACCTGAAAAAAAATGTCTGTGAATCTTCTACTGATGTGGGGCAGGAATTTTTCAGCCTCGTGAATCTTCCATCTAGTGTAAAGGGCAACACTGAACAGACAGAGAGAGGGAAAGAGACGGGGAGAGAGGGGCCATCATTTTGTTTACTATCCATTTTTCATTGGAAAATTGAAACTGCTGGGACAAAAACAGAAGTGAAAGAGGCAAGGAGGAAGGGATAAGAAATAGTCTAACCCATCAAAGGAACAGATAAACCAGACTGGCTTTTCAAATGGACAATGACATACCATCTGTGACCCAATTCATGATGGATAGAAAGAAAATATGTTTCTCATTTTTTTAACCACTTCTCTCCAGAGCCAAATTGTATGTATAAAATTTTACTAGCATCAGAAAATATTAGGAATTAAACTATTCATCTTTACCCAAAATTGAACAGAATTTGTTTACTACCAAGTAATTTTTCCTGCCATATGTTAAAGAGCTTAGAACAAGATCATGTCTGATCATCCTCCTGATCATTGATATAACTACAAAGTCAGAGAAACAAAGAGGAAGAAATGTAGATAGGAACAGCACTGCTCTTACAGCTTCCTCCAGACTATTAAATCCATATATCAAGTTTTAATCCACAAAACTCTAAATCAAGGGCAAATAAGATAAAAAGCATGAGGCTTCCATAACTTAAATGAAAACCTCACCCTTTTACCTCCTCCTGCTGAGTAGAGAGTACCTTCTACCCTGGTGAGAACTCCATCCTTCCATCATCTTTGTGAATCCAAACTCACTTTGCCACTCAGTACTCTAACAAAGGCAGGGGACAGGGGACAGGCCAGAGGGCACAGAGTAGCTGCAGGCAGTTGCCCTCCTGTGGGCAGCCTGTGGCTTTGCTTTATGGAAACTTCACAACAGAGCCCAGTACTTTTTCTCTTGAAAAGAAAAATCCACTCCTAAAAAGCACTAGGGAGCAAAGCAGATTTTACACAAGATCCTGCAGGGACACATACAAAAAAGGATTTATGTCACATACTAGAAAGCAAATGACCTATCACAAAGCCTCATTTGAGATTTATATTTGTTCCCCGCATTCCTCTTTTACCAGTAGCCAGTAAGCCCCTCTGTTTCTTTCCAGAGTATTCCCTCCAAGACACTACCTCCAGCTTTGTTCCTTCTAAGGAGAGCAATCAGAGGACTCCCAGGCCCTGCAGGCATAATTCACCGCAGACTTCGCAAAAATCATTCATTTAATGAACTTTTCTAATTGCTTAGGGAGAATCTACTACTAAGAAGATGTGAGTATTTGTGTCCCTGTCTTGCAACCTGGAATGTGAACTATGCAACTATTAGAATAACTACTGGACTAGCCCTCATGCTAAATGTGGTATGCTTTCTTGTACTGTGCACGGTGAACACAGAATAAAGGTCCTGCATCATTTAATGAGCCAAAGGTACTTTATCTTCACTGCAAAGGTGATTTCAGCCAAAGTCTTCTATAGGTTACAATAAAGATACCTCACTCACAGAGGCTGTTTAGGTGGTTACTGGCAGTTATGTAGTAGTTCTAATTCTTTAATATGCACATGAATCATCACATGATTTTTCCTAAATTCATAGAATCTGAGTTAGCTGGTCTATGTTTTGCATTTTAAGCACCTTCTTGTACTTCTGGACCTTGGGCTATATTTTGAGTACCAGGGAAAGTATTCCAAGTGGTAATGAGGTGAGTAGAGGGAAAGCTTGACAGTAGGGAAAAACTGGAAGAGTCAAACTACCCAAAAGTATTTTCGGAAATCATTTGTAAGTAAAATTTCTCATGAAACTACTAAAGACAGAGAGACTCAGATTTCTAAGACATCAGTGATGTTTCTGTCTTCCATCACACTTTGTATCAATTTTGTAATTAATTCTTTCTTAAATTTCATATTTATTTCTTAAAGAAAATCCCTGAAGTTATAAAACCTTCAAACACCACAGAACTTGACTCTGTCATTGCCTGTTAAGTGTCAGGAATTGAGTTTCAGATTACGGGCTTCAGAGTCATCATCTAAAAGCAGATGCACAAGTAGAATAGAGTGCTGCCTTAGTCACTCTCCTGGTTACTGTGCAGGGACAGTTTGAGGGGCATAGGCAAAGATAAGACATGACCTGGGTGGCTGACAGTTACAAATGGTCTGCAATATTTTTGAGGAAGCCAGCTCTTGTGAAATTATGACATGTATTCACTGTGCCTCTAGGCTCTGTGACCCTTATCTCACCCCAGAAACAAAGGCTAAGACCGTGATTGGCCTAGATCCAATACAGAGAAACAGTTACTTTTAGAAGCTAGCTAACCCCTGTAGCAGGAGCATAATGGTCCTCTGACCTTTGGGTACCCCAGCGAAGGGCCCTTTCTTTGTTGCAAGGTAGGTTTTCCCTGCATCAGTGATTTCATAAATA
Source organism: Dasyprocta punctata (assembly GCA_004363535.1). Classification (NCBI taxonomy): domain Eukaryota; kingdom Metazoa; phylum Chordata; class Mammalia; order Rodentia; family Dasyproctidae; genus Dasyprocta; species Dasyprocta punctata. Next base: position 33,464 of record RJWM01001610.1, on the reverse strand, counting down.
AACTTCTTTGCATACCTTCCATTTTCTGACTGTCTCATTTGCACGGGGACCCTGAGGTCCGCATTTTCCAAATGAGGCTTTGGGCTTTGAGCCACCCACTTTTTCATTCTTCCTCGGAGTGAGAGCAGGAACACGGAGGCAGATAATCAGGAGACACCTCGCCCCTCAAGGACCCTCTGCCTGGTGCTGCTCTGGGACAATATACTCAGCATAGGAGACTCCAAGAGGTTTATTTTGGCTCATATTTTAAGTATTTCAGTCCTGTCATGATTGGCACATGGTGGAAGCGCCAGAGTACAGAATAACTGATTCCTTCTTGATGAACAGAAAACAGAGATGAAGGGAGATACATGGAATTTATCTTTTTCAGAGAATCCACTTCCAGCCACGGGGTGCCAAGGAGAGTTTAGTAGATGACCCTAGCTTCTCAAACCCTGGAGTCTTGAAGAGGGAGGGACCTGCAGAAGGGTCCTGCAGTCAGGCAGTAGAGGTGACAGTGCTTACATCAGAGGAGTGGGCTGGGGTACAGTCTCGACTAGAGCGTTCACAAGCTTTTGGGGTGTCCTGGGTAACCTCATCAGCCTGGAGGTGCTGGCTTTTGCCTGGGCAGCCAGAGCTTGAGGCTGTAGGGTTCCGCAAATAACGGGAGCCTTTTGGAGTTGACTGACTGACAGGAAAGAACCTGCCTGGCGTGTGGTCGATAATACATGAAGAGAGCAACCAGGTACACTGAGGTCCCTCAGGTTCTTCATTGGAAGGTCAGGTTGTCACTTCAAGGTCAATTCAGATCACCCGGGATCAGAAGATTTTCTGAAGGGCCTCCAGATTCTGCTGCTGCTGAATTTCCCCTCAGCAACTTTCGCTTCTCTTCCTTTTAGGTTCATTTGAATGTCACCAAGGAACTTTCTGCTTTTGTTCAGAAGTCTCATGTCCATTCTGCTCAGGGGATCAGAATTCAGAGAGTGCACCCAGGTGTGAAGGTACCTAAACTTTTTCCACTCATTGAAATGGCGAAGTTCTCCACTTCAGACACAAATCACACAGGATAATGGTGGGGATTTCGATAGATCTTTGTCATTTGTAACGTATGTTACTAGATGTGTGATAGTCAGTACAGAAGTATCTGAACGCATTCCAAAAACCTTGATGATTTCATGTTTGGCAACAACAATATCCTTCCAGCATTGTCCCACATCCTCCTCCATGACCCTCAGCAGTTGCCAGTACTGTTTATATCAGCAAAGTTCTGCTGTTGTGCACAGGTTCTAGATCCAGGAAGGTCACATCAATAACCCTAGCAACATTGCCACATGCCATGTCTCCTTACAGCTGTGGGCACACTTTCTCATGCATCTTGATCACCTAGCAACAGCTATAAAAGAACATAATAAGTAGGTGCTGTGTTCATTGTTGACTCCAAAACTAAATTTAGTTTTTTGGTTCTTTGACTGCTCAATGGTTGGCCTCCTTGATCCTCTTGCTGACTTCAACTTCTCTGTGCAAGGTGATGACCCTGTCATGGAACTGTCCCATAATAACTCTAGAGTGGACTGTGAGATTGTCACCCAGGTAAATCTCTAATGTCTGAGTTTTGCTCTCTGCCTCCCAAGTTTTCTCTTCAGCAATTCCTGATTCAAGTCCTGCTTCTCCACCCCCTCTCAGGACATGAAAGGTCTTTATGTTATTCAAAAACCAAATATTCTGCTGACATTAGCATCTTTTGGATTATCAACCAGCTCAGCAAGAGCACCAAAAAAAAATTCATAGATTAGCTGATTTTGTGTGCGGATTTTAAAAATTTAGCTGAGCTCAATTCAGATTTCTGTAAGGCACAAAAGCCATGACTTCAATGAATTCTTCAGTCTTTACCACTAAGAAATATACATATAATGGAACAGGTTTTTCAGGACTCCATCCTGCAAAGATTAAGTCTCTGCTCCTTAGCAATCACTGAATCAAGTTGCCTATCATTAATGAAAATGTTTTGAGAGATGTTTAAAACTGCAGCAGATTTCTCTCTTAAGTATTTTTCTTTAATCTTCTCACTATAATGTCATGTTTTGGAAAACATGAGATCATAAACCTACAGCCCCAAAGAAGGCTTCAACAGGACCCAGCACCAGGAAATTTGACGTTTAGGATTTTTCTGCCACCACAGCAAAAAACCCACAGCCACTGTTTCATTTTCTCTAGTGCACACCGTCTAGGCCACCATGCACATTATCCAATACCGCTGTAGGAGTTGTAGAAAAAAAAAAAAAAAAGAACAGAGGGACTCAAAATTATGGGTCAAAAGTACAATATCAAAGTATGGATGTCTGCATATAGTCTTTCCAGGGCAAAGAAGAAAATTCACATCTCGAAAGAAGAGAAACACACTAAGAAAGAATTATACAGCATAAAAAGTAAGATTACATAATGTTTAACCCTATGTACTACGACCTAGAATATAAAGTTTAAACCTTGGTCTAAGAAGCATCAGAGAGTACTGGAGGCTAAGTATTTCAGTTATATGAAAAACAGCTGGAACAAAATTCAAGGTGAACTAGCAAGAAATAAGTCACTGGGAAAAATATCAGTATACCAGCATTAGCCTATGGAATCTTAGGGAGACACAGATTAAAAAGGAATATAGATGCTACAAAGAACATAATTACCCTATCAGAAGTGCTATATACTCAGTAAATTCTATCTTGCATGTGTAGGATTTTAAGAGTCCAAAGCTTTACTTTTGAGCTCCCAAACAAGGTTGAGGTTGAAGAATGTAGAAAAGATTTGAAATGATTATTTTGAAAAATTATAGAAAGACCTAACTAAAAGAAATGCAAAGGTTGCCAGAAAGTTTTGGGAACCTGGTAGAGGTTGGATCATAAATTTATAGTGAATTTCACTACCCAGGTGTAAAAGACGGCAGATAATTAGATTCATCCAGCTCTAAGATTTTGCCAAGAGAGTGTGATGAAAGGACAAAGGGACAACAAACTCTCAATTTTGTGGATTGTGGATAAAAAGATAAAACACTTATTATTGTTGTGAAATAACTGAGGGAAATATGACAGGAAAATGATACTTGCTTTTTGGGTAATTTCTACAGTTTCCAAGTTTTGTGTAGTGGTCACATGTTTCTTTTATTTGAGACAAATTAATGAATCAACATTTAATAGCTTGTAAGTTTAAGTAGCCCAAAATAATTGGCAACTTAAATACTATGATATAACTCAGAGAATTGTGGATTTCTGGAAATAATCTCTTATATTAACTCACATTCACCTGCTGTAAAGATTTGACCGCTTTTTGCAGGGTGCATATGAAGCTTGAAACAAATTGCCTTTGCTGTCTGGGTCACATACTTTTGGCTTGTCATGGTTATGATATTTATAGAGATCTCACTGTCTAACTCCTCTTTTGGAAGTAATTTCCTGTGTAGGTTCTCTTTCCTGTCCTTTATCACCAATAAATGTTCACTCATCATAAAAACATACACATCCTTGGTCCTTCTGAGTCCTCATCTACATCTCTGCAGACTCTGTCTGGAGGTCCTAACTGTGCTGCACTATGTTTTACTTCAACCTTGGTGGGTTGCATATTCCAATTAGTGGTTACTACCTCCATAAGCTCAAAGGCAAGGGAAATAAAAAACATTTTACTGTCTCCAATATGCTTTTTTGTTTTTACCTGAAAAATAAATTATTTTCTCCTTTTTTATTAGAAGTAGAACTCAAAGGACCTCTCCGATATTTTTCAGTCTCCATTTTTTTCATGTCAATGTTTATGGAATCGTATTTCATAAATTCATCTGCATCCATAAATTTAAGATTTTCTTTCGTGATTTTCATTTCCTTATTAATATTTGAACACATTTGTTTCAAAAAATGGTGACATTCATCAGTAATGCAGAAAAAAATAATGTTTTTTTAGATCAGCAGATAAACTAGTTTTTAAATTTGTATAACTCACACAGTTTTTTAAAAACAAAAAACATTCACATATCTCTAATAGCAAACAAAACTATTATTGGTACGCTGGTCAGTATTTTTTCAGAAACACTTTGTACCTATTGACAAATGGATGAGATCAAAATGCCCTTGACTTGGTAATACTTCAGGGTGATTGGGAAAGTAATTTTTGTCTTTTCTGCTTGTGAGAAATGTTTTGTTATTTATAGCATAGTTTTCAAGATTGCATAGTATTCTATTATAAATAAATGTCACTATGACCATCTAGCTTTAGATATTCATATTTTTCTAGTTAATCATGTTACAATAAGTAATATGATGAGCAAATGTACAATCTGTCATTTATAGAGACATCAGATACTTTTATTAGAGTGAATTCCCAAAAAATAGAATTGCAAGGTTGAATGATTTGCACTTCATAAGCATTTGGACTTTCCTTGCCAATTAAACTAAAAAAATTCATACATTTTAGTACCATAAGAATTACAATGTATTAATGGAAAATTATTAGACAATATATTTATTTTAGCTGACCACAATTATAATCACTTAGAGAAAACCAAAGGGAAATAAAAATTGTGCAGAGTGAAGCTAAACCTTGTCCACAATTACCTTTATTTGGTAATCCTCATCGTGCTTCTCTTCTCCTTTAAAAAGTCATGGAGGAAATCAAAATATATCACAGTTCCAAATTCCCTATAATGAATGTGGTAAATATGTACACCTAAACTGTGCCAATAAACTTAACAAAGAAAAAAAGATGAAATCTCGTGTGACCAAAAAAAGAAATCATGAAGGGAAAGAGGAATCTTATGATAGTGATACTGATAGCAATATCATTTACAACATAAGAAAATTCTTTTGTATGTGTAAACTGAGAGAAGTGCTCCATCCATCACAGTCCATATTCTACATTTTCATCTTCTGCAATGCTTTTCATCCTGGAAAAACTTCTTTTTCACCATTGCACAGGGATTTAGAAAAACCACACACACACAAAATGGTCCTTGAAGTTGAGTTCCACAAGCACCATCTGGATGATTAGGACTGTGTGTTGGGTTAAAAATAAATGTATTTGCCAAGAAGTGTCTAACAATGCTCGCTATTAACCTCACATACTAGCTAGACGATGATAGGAGAGGTGAAGTCAGTGGTCTTTCATCCAAGTCTCTTCATGTGACCTATCACCAACATGCAAACTAACTCAGCATGCTTTTTAAAGGTCTCCTTGAGGCCAGAAATCTCTCTCTCAGTAGTTCATTTACTTATGTACCTTTGCACTGTATTTTCTTCCTGACTTAAAATAATACATTTTCTGACCTTAGGGTTATCGTCCTTTACATTATCCCTCTTACAAAATCTATTTTAAAATGTGAAAGTATTAAAGTTTTTTTTTATCTTCTTTACAAAGAGAAACATGAATTAAAATACATTTCATTTCTTTACAACCAAAACTTTTTAATATCTCTTTTAAATGAAATTTCACTTATGAATTCTCACTTTCAATTTCCTCTGCATTCCTCAGTGGTTGTTCAAGTTTGAATAATTTGCTTGAATATTTCAATTATAATTCAAAACTAATGGATATGAAATATGATTGCCTCAGAGAATATAAAAATAAATAAAAGTGCTTTGTATTCAGTACTGAAATTTTAATACATATTAATTTATGATGAAACATTGCCATATTGTGCTGAAACAATATAAGAACATATGAGTCAGACTGTGTGCAGAAGAATGCATCATTAGATATTCACTCACCCAAAATCAAAATTTATGAATATTTACTTTAATATTTGTGTTCTGTATTAAAGAGGTTGCATAAAGCATTCTTTTCATCAGAAATTATTAAGAGGAATCATTTGGAGAATAAAATGACAGTTTTAATTTAGTCCCCTTTAGAGAAATTAGAAAGTAGTTTTAGACACTGTTGATATTTCTGCTTAGAGCAATGTTTATTCCCAAATAATTCTTCTGGGCATACAAACTTACAAGAAACTTTTGTAAAGTTGTAGTTAGATATTTTGCAGTCTCCCACTTCAAATTGTCATATTTCACATACTAACTGTATTCTGTGTCTTTCTGTAATGATATCAGGTACTGCTTCTGGCATTTATTTTTATTCTTTCTGACAAAAACTTCCCTTAGTATGTACTATACACTGTATCTTTCAATGAGTAAAACAAGTGTGTCTTATGTCTTTTTAAAAAAAGTCAAAATTTTAATTGGATGAAAATGTGCAACACTTTTCCACATGACATTTGGCACTCTGGGAAAAAGTTCAATATTATTCCTGAATGATACACATAATTCTTCTGTATGGATACTCTTTATTTTCCTATATCCTTACGTTTACTCCATAAAATTTTAATTCACAAGTAGCAGGTCACAAGTAGCAGTTTGGATCAGAGAGGCTAAACAGTTCACCAATATGCTCATTATTCTGCAAAAAATCATAAGACACCTATTTTCTGGTGAGATAATATGACTTAGACATTAGTTTTGGCATTTATGCATGTAAGTGGATAGAACTGTGTTGTAATCATTGATGGAATGGCCCTAAGATATTGTTTTACAATTGCATAATGCTACAATTCTCAGCACCATTTTTTGTGCAGCAATTAAGAAGCATGTTCTCAGTTAAAATGACTCTAAGGAAAAATACCTAGAAGATCATAGCAATTTAAAGTTCTAAAAAGGATGTGTGTGGCTGGAAAGATTGGTGAAAAGAGGTAAATGACATCACAAATCATTGATCAAAAGGAATTAGAAGAGTACTCCACAATTTCAAAGAAAATGAAGTTCCGATCCAGTTTCTGATTATTTTCATGAAAGATGTAAACATAAGCAAAAATGATGGCAAGATGAATGACATTTAATTGTAATTGTGAAGGATGTCTCAGTGTGAAATGATTTTATTTGTTTTTGATATGGTTTGTTGCTTTGTTTCTTTCTCCACTGAATGTGAAAAAGCCAGAAAAAAATTTTCTATGATGCATGATGTACATTTTAATTCCTTAAATACAGAGAATGGTGCCCTGATCTCTACTGAAAGACAACTGTATAGTTATTCAAATCTTTGTGGCTCTGCAGAAATCCTTCCAGAAATGCTACGGGATATAGTGAAGATTAGGTGTGGATCAGAGTCATCAACCTGAGTAACCTCAGTTGGGAAAAGGAAATAGGATATGTTCATGTCAACTAAGTGAGTTATGTCAGAAATACAGGCAATGGCTGGGGCTGAGGCTTAGTGGTTAGCATACATGAGAATAGCATACCTGAGGTCCTGTGTATGATACTCAGCACAGGAAAAAAAATTTTTGACAGTCACAAATGTAAAGCATTTTATTAACAAGTAAAGGAAAAAGATAAGTATCATAATATTCTTCATAAAGAAATAGAATTCAAAGACCAACTCATCTCCTAGGACTAATCAATATAGTGGAAAGGAGACATAAAACATAAAGCCAATGACCATGATGCATGTGTGTTTTAAAATTAGATAAAAGGTTTTGAAAGTCTCAAAGTAACTAATTGTACCTTAAAAGAAAGGAGAGAAAAAGTATACTGCTTTGTTACTTTAACGGTGAAAAGTTTTACAGCTAACCCGTATGTGGAAACATGTGGGGGAGGTTAAAATTAAAATGATAAAGGGCAAAAAATGACTTAGATATAGTCAGTATATTAATTTATGATTGATGCATTATATTAGTAATTATAATAATGACTGTTATAATTTATACTTGTAAAATGCTGAAAATTTATCAGTACATTTTGCGTGTGTTATATAACATTCAATGCTATATGAAGGCAGCTATAATTTTCTTCTTTTGAATGATTAAAAACTGAGTTGCACAGATGTTTCTTAGTAAGATCCCCAAGATTTGTCAGGAATACAGCTTAGGTAGTAATCCAAACTATTATGATATTATAAGTATCTGTTATTATATATTTCCAACAATAATCAACAATTCACAGGAATTGAAAAGAAAAACTTAGATCTATATAGGCATGTTATGGCTTGTATCTAGATGTCCCCACAAACCCTTATGTAGTCATATGCTGGCCTTTTCAGGGTGGCATACGGGTGTGATGGAGGAAACAAGGATGTGAGGATAGGATTAATGGTGTGGGTGCTACTATCCTGGGGGTAGGTATCCTGGATAAGATATAAGGAATAAGAAGAGTGTTGTGGTTTGTCGCTTGCTTACTTCTTGCTACCTCCTGCTGCCATGAACTGTTTCCCCTCTGTGCTACTCCCCTGCCATGCCACCCTACCTTGGAGCCAATCAGTTATGGCCTGAAACCTCTGCAAACCATTAAACAAAATAAACTTTTGCTCCTTTAACTTTGAGTGTTGGATATTTTGTCTCAACAATGAGAAAAAGTAAATGAAACAAGAAACTCAAAACAATGAAATTCAAAATTAAAACAAAAACTCTTGAGTATTCTCAGATAAAGGAAAACACACTACCTTAAAGGAATAAAAAAAATGATCACATAAGTTTCTTTACCAAATCTACTTTACTGAAAAACACATACAAATGACAAGTTCACCCATGAAGAGATACACAGTACCCATTAGTCGTTAGAGACATGTAAGCCTAAACTGTACCTATTAAAATGACTAGGGGAAAGCCAACTCCTAGCTGTAGAAAATACAGTTCTTCTTAAATCCTCATGCATATCCATAAGAATGAAAAATGGAACCACTACTTTAGAAAACATATTTACTATATTATTGTAGAGTTCTATTTCATTGTACTTATACAAACAAAATAAAAACTTACGTTCCCACAAAAACATACATATATGTATATATATGCAAGAGTTTTATTCTTCATTGTAAATGAGTAGAAACAACCAAGGTTTTCTTTTTCTGGTGCATAGATTATAATGGAAGTTAGTCTGATATTATAAACATATATAATGACAGATTTGAAATGAAACATATATACATATATATATGTATATACATATATGCTTTGTTTTGTCTTGTTTTATTTTCTGAGTTCTTAAATAGGATTATTTCAATTTATGTGAGTTCTTAAATAGGACAATTACTTTTTCTCCCCCAAAAAGGCATCAAAACCAAAGGCTGCAATTTGGTATGCCAAGTGGAATGCATTTGAGTAATCTCTGTTGTTGAGTTAAAAGAATATATATATATATATATATATATATTTATTTATTTATTTATTTATTTATAAAATAGCCTTCTATTAAAAAGTTCTGGAAAAAAGAATGCATTTGTTTGAATACATATAAAAGTATCTTCTCATTATAAAAACTAGGCACTTTTAATTTTTGTTAAAAAGAATTAATCTATTCAGTGATTTTGCTTGCTTGATACATTTACTGCAAGTATTTAAATAGACTTTAAAATTTGGAGACTGGAAACATTCATGCTTGTCATAAGTGAGGAAGATGAAATAAAGCAGGGTATCAGATATGTCTGAGTATTCATGAAATTAAAGTATGTTTTTCTGAAGTAAATAAATATTTTAATCCTAAATATTCTATATTTCCAAAAGGCAGACTTGTAAAAGTTTGATAGGCTTTAGGAAAGGAAGGTCAGTGCTTAAATGCTTACCAACTAAACTCACTAAATGTCTTTAAAATTATCTAATTAAAATAGAATAATGTAGCCAAATGCATATAGTTTTCTTTTTAATTACTTAATTAATCAATTTTCCTCTTATTGGGTGTGTAACCTAGGGTCTTCATGCTGAGTTACATACCCAGTTCTTTTCTAAAACTTTTTTGAAGCAGGATTTGCTTTCAAAGTCCTAAATTGTCATGCTACATTTAAACTTGAGGTTTTCCTGACTCAGTTACCCAGGGTATGGGTGTTCCAGGCAGACACCACAAAATCTTTTTGTGAAAGTATCCTTTTAATAAAACAGCAACAACAAATATTGTGGGTGTAACATAAATCTGGTAGTCTAGTCACTAAATAGAGGATAGGATACTAGTGGGATCCTAGTGTGTATCTGTCGTCTTCCCTCCAATAGATAATTAATAACCAATTGATAACCCTATCCCGAAACACTTACCAAACTGATTTTAGTGGTGGTGCTTGTGGAATTCAGAGTTAAACTGTGTGAACTACTGTACTGTAGGGGTGAGTTTTCTACACAACTTCCTCAAACTTATGGACAGCTGCAGTACAATTCAAAGAGGTTTTTTGTTTTGTTTTGTTTTTGTACTGAGGAGTTTTGTTTTGTTTTGTTTTGTTTTTGTACTGAGGATCAAACTCACAACCTCTCACCTGCCAGGCAAGCGCTTACGCCACTGAGCTGAATCCCTGGCCCTATTTTTTGAGACAGGATCTCGCTATGCAATTCAGACTGGCCTTGAACTCACTTTGTAGCTCAGGCTGGTCTCAAACTCACAAGGATCCTCCTGCCTCAGCCTCCGAGTGGTGGGATTAAAGGCGTGTGCCACCACTCCCAGCTTTTTCAAGGAGTATTTTAAATTTTAATTCTTTTTTGTCAATATTAAGCCCTTTTCATTTTCTGCATATGCAGTTAAAGAGCAGAGAATTTTGGTATAAACAGAGAAAATTATGTTGCAATTACATATACCAATATAAAATGCAGTAATGGTTTATCAGTTATATCACAGTTCCTAAATTTGTCTTCAGTTTAATGAATCTAGATATCTCTAAATAAAATTCACTTAAATTATCCATTAAAAATGTATCCTTTTTGTCACAAAAGCAAAAACAAGTAGTGCTCATTCCAAGTTTCTCAGAGTTTCTAATTTTTAAAGTTCTACTCTCCATACATTTCAATGCACTATACGTTTAACATCCTTATGGATTTAAGATAATTTATGCAAGAACAACAAATGCCCTGAAGTTGTAAGTTCAACATAATTTAAATACAAGTTGTAAGTGACATTTTGGTCAATTAATCATAAAGGCAATAGCTCAGTTTTTTACATGCATGATCTTCTATTCAATCATTAGTGGGCAGATAACCAGTTAGCTTTGTTTTCTGAATCATTTTCAATATGTGCATGTACTTTCTAGATGACACATGATTTGTTTTTCTATGAAAGTCAAGTTAGACAGGTCGTGTCATATTTCATTCATTCATCCAACAGATTGTACTTCCTTTTAAAAGGTTCTTACTTCTGAATTTCGGTCATCATGTAATAAATTTCCTGAATCAATTCCTCTGCTCTATATTCTGCCTAGAAGAACACACAATGTAACATCTACAGGTTTCATGATGTTCAGAAAGTGCATCCATCAACCAGTAGACCTGGTGAGTTCCTGGAGCTCCTGTTGATCTGGTATCCTGTACTGAAAATCAAATCAAACTAACAAATGTTCTTATTCTATTTGGCTACCATGATGGAATATTCTATGATTATCAAAATGAAACTAATCTCAAATGAATTATAAGATCTCATGTTGGCCTATATTCAGGCAAGGTGATAAAAACATAACTGTAACTAGCAAATAGACTTTTGGTTACTGGACCTCTGTGTTAGAATAAAATCAAGTGTTTGGAGAAAGCACAGGAATTTACAAGTTCCTAGAAAATAAGTGTTGAGATTTTTTACAGATGGGGTTTTTAAATTCCAGCGTGCTCTGGTTTGTGATCATTTAGTAAATATAAAACCAAAATTTAATAATAGAATGAGCAATTGTCAAGACTTTCTATCAAATATTAAAGGCAATAATATTCTTGATACAGAAAAACTAGTTCTAAATTTCAAAATCTTTATAGGACTGTGATTATTTTATCATATAGCTTGAGGGCAAATCTCCAAAAGTTTTGCTGCAATTGTCAAACAGAAAACAGCAGAAAAATTACTGTCTCACATATACACTGCTTTCAGTGGAAAATTTTGTATTACAGAGCAGTCTGCAAGAAGTAGTGTATCTGTTTTGCAAGCATTTGTTTCTAGTAAACTGAAATTGAAGGGTATTGTTTTGATTTATCCTGAGAGATATGGTAGTGAGGGTAACACTGGGGCATTAAATATACACACATTCATATACACAGACTGAATTTTGCTGACTACAGAAATCATACTGCTAACAGTGATTAAATGTAAATTTTGATGGTATTACAGGTGTTGTACTAGCAATCCAGATTCTAAGATTTTAACAGAAGTGAAAATGTCCTCCTCCCTAAAGTATCTAGCTGTTCTCAAAGAAATAAGGTGAATCTCAGTGTGAGGATGATGGTTCTGCAACAGCCATACAGGGACGTGGTGGGGCCAGGAGGCCACACTTACCAAGACACTGAACACTACTCCCAATAAGAACGGCCACACAAAAGTTCACCTCTTAAGTCAACTAATATTATGCCTAGCAAACTATGAAACTAAAAATGTAGAAAGGATATCATTAAGCTTCATGCTGAATGCCTAGGAAAAGGCTATTTTAAAATTTGCGTGAAATATTTGAGCTTCAAGAGACCTCTGTTCATTTAGATAATGATTTCTTCATTGGCGCACAAACTACTAACATCCTAATTCACTTTTGATTATTGTCATAAGTCAGATGACTATATTTCACTTAAAACTCTGATAGTAAAAAAGTTCTTTCAGAAGTTAAAAACATTATCTCCAAGATCATAATCAAGCCAAAGGTATCTCCTTCCACTATTCAACATAGTAGTGCGAGTCTTAACCAGAAAAATTAAGCATGAAAACATAGTAAAAACATTTTAAGGTGGATATAAACCACAAAGACTAATTTCTTTTTTGACAGTTGAGTATCACTTTATGTAAGTGTCTACGAAGTTTTTTTTTTTTCTGCCTATGGTGTTTTGGTAAAAGCACATTTTGTTCCTCCTACAGTGTTAATTTAATCTTTGTTGATATTAGTGTGTGTTCAATTTATCTAATTTCCTACAAATGTTTGAGGGCAAGAAAGAAGCAGACTTATCTGTTTGGAAAAGATGAGATTTTAAATGTCAAATACTCTAACCATTCAACAAAAAGTTAAAAAATAATACAGTAAGTTACAAGATAAAAAAACTAAACATCCATCATGTTTTAGCACACGACCAGCAAATAATCTCAAAAAGAAGTTAGGAAAATTTAAACAATAAATGCATTAACAACAGTATCAAAAAGAATACTTTAGACTAAACCAAGGAGGTGAAAGATAAATATATCTTCCATAATACAATATGTAATATATATGATATTCAGTAATGTGTGTGTATTATATATATATATAACTGAGAGAAGATACAAGTAAATGGTAGTCAATTTCTTACACATCACTTAGAATATCTTGTATTGCTGTCAGCGTTACTTAAAGCAAGTTAGAGATTCACTGCAAAACCAAATCAAAATCCCAAAAACTTGGAAGGAACTCAGTGTCTTCACAATGTGCTATATTGCCAGTCTTTGCTTTTTGTATTTCATTTTGAGACAAGGTCTCACTAAATTGACCCAGTTTGGGCTTAAACTTGTGATATTTCTATCTCAATCTCACAGATTAGTGGTGTGATGTTTCTGCACCACCAAGTACAGCTATAAAAGAATTTTTTACAACAATTCCCAAACTGTCCAATGGAAACAGTACAGGATTTTCAGCAGATGGTGTTGTGAAATTGGGATATACAATAAAATATAACTATACTTTATATTCTATACTAAAATTAACTCAAAATGCTCAAAGTCCTAAAGATGAAAGCCCAATCTGTAAAATTATTGAAAGATAAACCTATAGGAAATCATTTATCACATTGGCAATAATCTTCTGGAAAGAACTCTAAAAGCACTGACAGGAAAAGAAAAAAAGCAAAAAATGAAACAATAAAAATGATAATTCCTTTTGTATCAAAAACCATATGCAACAGAGAAGAAAGGCAGCCCAAGGAAAGGAAGAATATTTTTTCAAATTCACATCCAATTTACTATCCAAACTACATAAACAGCTTCTGCAACTCAACAACAAAACCCAATTTTAAAAGTGGACAAAACTCTTAAATAAACCTTTCTCCAAAGAAGACATGTGAATGTTCAGTAAACATAGGAAAAGTGTTCAATACCACCAATCATACCAGAAACACAAATCAACTACAATGAAACTCTCCTAACCCTTACATCTATGAGGATGGTTGCTGTCAAAACACAAAGCAAAATAAAGGAAAAACAGAAAAGATAAACGTTGAGGATGTAAAGTAAAGGGAGTACTTGTGCCTTATTGGTGAGAAAATATAATGGTGTAGCCACTATAGAAAATAATAATTTGACAGTTTCTCAAGAAAGAAAAAGTATAATTACCATATGATATTCAATTCCACTTCAATATATACTGAAAACAAACCCCTAAAATAGATCTCAAAAAGATATTTGCACCCCTATACTCATATGACTCATAATTAACATTCATCATAAATAAAGATAAAAGCAAACTTGGTGTCTATATGCAAATGAATAAATTTGTTAGCGCGGTATACACATACAATGCAGTATTATACAGCCTTGAGAGCAGTGGAAGTTGTGATGCATGTGAAAACTCAGATTAAATTTTAGGGCATCAGAAACACAAAATAGTATGGTTTTGCCAGGTGATAGTGAAAGGGAAGATTAAGAACTTAATTACTTTATACAGATTTTAATTTTTGCCAAATGCAAAGAATTTTGGAGACATAGTTGTGACCGTTACACAACAATGTGGATGTCGTTAATACTGAATGGTATACTGAAAAATGAGATGGTGAATTTTATGTCATGTGCGTTTTGTCACAATTCTAAAATTTAAGTATATACAGATGTATGCCTTCACACTAGTATATTTATACTAAAACATACCTGAGAGCAAATTTCTTGGTCAGTGGACTTGTACACTTGAAATTTGATGAATACTATCAAGTCATTCCATCTGTATGTAGTGCTAATTTACATACAAACTACAGAGTGATAAAGGTCCTCCACTCAAAGCTTTACCAATCAATTGTATGATTAGAACTTCACAACCCCTGCCAACATGGCAGATGAAAATTGACAGCTCATCATTTTTTTGATAAGGATTTCTTTTACCACAAATGATGTTAAAATTTTGTTGGAGTCATTTGAATTACTTTTTTGCACAGTATGAAATCATGTCCTTAGGATATTTCTTAAGTAATTTTCCCCTCATTATAGATTTGAAGAACTGTATAGATTATTATATTGAATTGGTTTTCTATTATGTAGCATAGATATAAAATGTTTGAGGCACAACTTCAAAACTTAAGAACTTTTTAATGATTCTTTTTTGTTGTCCTGAGTTATGAATTAATTATGCCAGCACAATAATTTGTATGGGAGACTTTGTCATGTTGACAAAAAAGGTATGTTCTATCATAACTAGAAGTGGTCTGAATTTAATGAAATTTAATATAGGTTTTTTTTTTTAATTATCCTGTTACCAGACCCCGATTTCTTTAACTGCTAGAAGACTTTCTGGAGGAAATTGTTGAATACATTCTACTGTTTATTTTTCATTTTCTTCTTCAGAAAATATTTTAATTAGTTTTGTGCTATTTTTAAATAGATTATTTTCTAATTATTTTAATATTTTGTTTTTACATAATTTCTTGGTCTGGTCCATTCTTTGTCATTTTAACTTTAACTTCTGATTACCTATCTTAATTATGCTGCTTCAGATGCAGGGTTTTTATTTCCCTGTTTTTCCTTGTGTATATTTCCTGATTGAAGTAGCTCCTGTTTTATTGCCAATGTTTTCTCACCATATCTCAACTGGTTTTTCTACCTTTGTTTTGAATTCTGTGGTGGTTTTCTTCCTGATGACATACATGTGTAATCTATTTGCTTAGGAATACTATTTTTTTTTTTTTGAGTAGTGTCTGTATCTTTCTTTTGTATTCTTGAGACTTTTTTGGTTTATGTTTTTGTTCATTCCTTCTTTTGAGTTAAGTTCATATTAATAGAGCTGGCAGAAATTTGTATTAATCTTCCATTCACAGTATACTTCCTGTAGAAATCAAGTAAGAGGATTTGAGTGTGTATGTGTGTGTGTGTGTGTGTGTGTGTGTGTGTGTGTGTTTATGTGTGTTTATGTGCGCGCGTGTGGAAAGGAGTAATTTCAATTCTTGTTTTTCCTGCTTTCTCTCCCAGCATTTCCACGGCTGTTTACTGTTTAGTCTACCAAGGAAAAAAGGCCTGACTGTTGCACTGTAACTTAAAAAGACTACGGCTGTGTTCACTGGTTCAGCTTGACCTTCCTCATTATTCAAGCATATTCAACAGGATCCATGAATTCTCCCCGCCCAGCCTGACACTGCTGGTTTTCACTCTAAGCATCCACCCACCAGTCACTTGGGGAACTGCATTCTGTCGTCTGTAATGAAACCAGCTGCAATCATTCAGTCTTGGCTGCTCCCCACAGTCGCTTGCTTTCCTCCGTATTTGTCAGCCTATAAATATTTTGCTTTGGGTGTATAAATGTAGTTTCTTCAAAGATGGGATTTTTATTTCTGAGTCTTGTTTTCCTACTTCTTGGGAGGATTACTTCAGGGAAAAGAATGTGGAGAAGACTACCAACTCTATTTTTACAGAGGATCATCATTCTTTTTTTAAAAAGCTATTTTTCAATAGCATTTGAAAATATATTTACAGCTATACTTGAGGAGAGAAAAATTCTGTAACATTTCCAAATTAAGTTTACTTACTTTTTCACAGTAATTATTGCACTGATACTCTCTTTAAATTGCAATTATTTTTAATGATTTCTTGGTGTTATAGAACCATACTTTTGTGGATTTCTTAGTCCTCAAGAATATGCTAGGGTGCTTCAAATAAGTCTGTTGCTCAAGTGACCACTGGAGAAGTTTTAAATATTTTTTATGTTTTAATTAGAAAAATATTAAGAATTACCTGCTTTAGCTGCAGCAAACATTTATCTCATATATTGTTGTTACATATAATTCTGCTTTGTCTTTCATACACACACACACATATATGTGTGTGTGTGTGTTTATATATATATATATATATATATATATATATATGTAAAATGAAATCAAGTATGTACTCTTGGTCTTAGTCCCTGACTATAAAATTTCAGTGTGTCATTAAGAGCAGCTTAATGATCAACTGATCAACAGTGTCTTATGACTTAGCAGAGAGAGAAATTTGATATAGAACTATTCTCATTGCTTTGCATTGACCAGGAAGCATTACACGTTCATTTAATGTGCCACAAAAAGATAATATTCAGCACTTGTGAAATTCTGAACTGGCAACAGATGCCACCAATTTCTGCCTGAATGGTCACATCTGACCCTTCTAAGCATGTGTTGGCCATATTTTCCTTGGTTCATTACACAGCCATCACACTTACCCATTTCAGAGTCATTTATACATTTACTAATAACCCATTCAAAAGCTACCAATTCTACTAATCACTGGGAGGATCATAGAAATCACAAATCCCAACCTCCTACACACGGCCGGAATACATAATGCCATGCTGATGCCAGGCTTTGTGTAAACTCAGGAAAACAAGTCCTTGTTTTTTGTTTTTTGGGTTTTTTTTGTTTGTTTGTTTTGTTTTTGTATTAATTGTTTATTGGTACATTTTAGATATTCTTAAAAATCACATTCACCATAGGGAATTTGTACCTGCACATGATATATCTTGATTCTTTTTTTTTCCCCCCATTTCCCTCTCTTCCTTTCAACCCATCTTCCTATCCCTATTTACAAAGGCTTTGTTTCCATTGTTTTCCTTCTTTTCTTTTCCCTTCCTTCCTTTCCCTCTCCCTGCTCCCTTGTTCTCCTTTCCGTTTGAATATTTTCTTTCTGTTTCACAATATCTATTATGCATTTTGGTCCTTATTTACACTTTCACTTTTTCACAGTAGAGAAATAATATGATATTTATACATGGTGTTCTATTTATTTCACTTAGGAGTATGGTTTCAAGGTGCATCCATTTAGATAGAAACATCTCAAGTTTATGTTCCTTTATGACTGAGTAGTACTCCATGGTGTAAAAAAAAAATCTTCTTTATTTATTCATTGCTTAACTTCCATTTGGACTGTTTCCAAGATTATGGCTATTAGCAAGAAAACAATCATAACAAATGCTGGAGAGCCTATGGAGGAAAAGGAACTTTTCTACTGTTAGTGGAAGTGCAGACTGGTGCAGTCACTGTGGAAATCAGTATGAGAATTTCTCAAAAACTTAAAACTAGAGGTTCCATTTGACCCAGCTATTCCCCTTTTGGTATCTTCCCAAAAGAATTAGAAACACGACACAGTTATATATGCACATTCTTGTGTATAGCAGCACAGTTTGTAAGAGCAAAATCTTGGAAATGATCTTCATTTGTTTTTCTTTCTTTTTTTTTTTTTGATAAGTATATGTAGTATTCAATTCCCATGTTAAGCCTTAAAAGCTTTTTCCTGTAACACCTATTTTTCACCCAGTTACTCCATGCAGAATATATCCATTTCCTATTTGCTATACTAGAGCTTCAATTTTGAAAATGACTCTGATGATCTTATGATGGTTTTGTGTCTCAGATTTTTCATGATAAATATTTGTGCCTCCAACTATTCTCTGTATTGTTCGAGAAACCAGACTACCACCTTTCCTAATTGGTTTTCTTTTCTGTAGGTATTTTTCATTCCTTAAAATGCGCCTAAAAAATCATTATCCCAGTGCTCCCAAAAATCTTCATATATAGTGCACTAAAAAGCAAATATTTCCATTTTCTAATCTTAACTGACAGTACTAAACTGATTACAATTTACTAAATTGTGTGGTCATACTCATTTTCTACTGACTTGAAAAGAAGTGAAGCTGACTTTTTTTCATACAAATTTGTAAAAGCCATGTTCCTCATCTTTAATTTGTATAGTTTTCTGAGATTTGTACTTGCCTTAAATTTCTCACTCTTAACATATTTTTGATGGACTACAGTTGCAACCCATCAATATCACTTTATTAAAGATTGTAATATATTAGCGTCTCATCATTTCTGAAAACTCCAGGTAGTAATTAACATGGAGAAATGAGCACTGTACTCAAAGCCCAGGTTTAAATGTCAAAACTCTTGACTTTTCTTTTGATCAGGTGAGTAATTTGAGGACACCTGATTATCTCCTTTCCATGTTTAGCAAATGAGAATATTAACAGCTTATATAACCTCATGTTAATCTGCGTATTTGGTTAAAAAATGTAAAATATCTTATATACAACACATTATTATAAATGCTCTAATTAAAGCATTATGCATTTTATAGGCATTGGAAAGGTTCTACTTGAGTTGTATTTTCAACTCATATTGTCCACGAAAACAACTAGTAAACATCTCTTTCCAATTCCTTGCTTACTGAAGGTGTATGGGTATTTTTTGGTTGCTAGTTGTTAGTTTTTGCTTATGTACTCTTTTATTTTTTCATATGTCTTGATTCTTTTCTATGAACACTCCACAGGTTGAATCATATGTATGGCATTGTGGAAAATCTTACAAAAACAGATTAAATTTGCTGTATGTTGCACTTATAATATCTTAAAATGGACATTATAGAAGCCAGAATTTTTTGACTTGTAGGTAAATCAAATGTATTAGAAATCAGAGTAACTTTACTATCATCCAAGACACTAAAACTTTTTTTCTTTAAAAAGTTATCTTGGAAAAACCTATCAATATTTCTTACTAAAACTTACACAGAATGTGCCATTTGAATTATATATTTTTCATTTCCTTTGCTGAAACTATTTTTAAAAAGAAAACATGTCTGGTATGAATACTACTCTCAGAACATAGGAAATACTAAATATTCAATACTTTTAAAACTATGCTAGTAGTGGTAGTGACAGTGATAGTGCTGCTGACAGTAATGGTGCTTTCAGTCATGGATTCCATTTACTGAATGTTTTGTTACATATAAGGCATTGTATTATTTTGCTTAATCTTTTCTATGCATTTCTGATTAATTCATCATTTCTGCTAGATTTTCAGATAAGGAGGCTTAGGCACAAAGTGTTAAATTTGATCAGGGGAAAGATCATATTTAGAATAGTCAATTCTTGAAGGCAGGTATTTTGTCTTTACCGCTAACATTTTTGCTTGTTCTGTTGCCTCATTTTACATTAAATACGTAATTTTTGTTTCAAATTCTGCTAGTGTATTCTATAATGTGTGGCAATCAGTTCATTATCTGAAACATTTTAAAGTCTATTTTATCAGTTCATTTTAGAAAAAATAAAGGTAATATTTTTCTATTCCCAATGCCCAGAAACTGTGCTGTTTTGTAAGATCCTTCAAGGATAATCAATAGAAATTAAATTCTCAAAAGTAACATTATCTTAGCATACAATTCATCTAACTTTAAAACTTTAATATTATATATTCATTTATCCTGGGTTAAATGCTTCTAAATTACTTATTTTGGCATTTCTAATTTTGAAATTTTATTTTCTTAGGTAAAATGTTGGGCAATTCTTTCATTCTGTCACCAGTTATATTTATGTATTGTTTCACCTTTTGTCATGGATGCTGCTAAAAAGCTGTGTTCCACTATTTTTGTAATAGCGTGGCCTTTTAATTTTTCAACATTACACTCTAAATTTTCAGAGATAGGCCTTGATTTTCCTCTGTCTAAATCCACATCGTTACATAAAATTGTAATTTAAATTTAGTAAATTCCCTGGTTTTAGGTTATTTTTGTCGTGGTTGTTTTATAGTTCACATCTTGTGATTATATGTATTGTACACATCTATTTTTGAGACTCTGCAGATGAATTGTATACTACTATAATTTTTCCATAGAAATCTAGGTATTTACATATTTTTAAAAACAAAAATAAAAATGACTCTTCTCTAATGGAGGATACATGTGATGCTAGGACCATAGTTATTTATAAAGTTAAAAATCATTTAGGATTTATTATTATTTTATCACCAAGTATCTGATCTTCTGATATTTTCCAACTTACAAATAGTTTCATTTTTTAATAGTTTATATATTTTAAATGGAAATTCAGGTTCACAAGTTTTTTGTTTTGTTGGTGTTATTCTAGGCTTTTGTTTGTTTGTTTGCTGTTAGCTATATCAGAAAAAAGTGTGCTTTCCTCAAGGGCATAACTTTCTCAGATGAGAAGGAGATCTAGTGATGGAAAGATAGGAAGGAAGAGAGTGAAAAGGGAAGCAAAAAGATTAAGATGCGATATATGTGTCTAATTTATTTCACTCAACATTATATTTTCCAGGTACATCCATTTTCCTATAAAACGTCACAAATTTGTCCTTTATCTACTAGTGTTATTCCATTATATAGAGAGATCATATTGTCTTTATCAAATAATGTTGAAGGATACACAGGTTGCTTCCATGTCTTTCTGTTATGAATTATGCTGGTATAAACATTCATGTGCATGCATCCCCATAGTATGATGATTTAAGATCTTTGGAGAAGATACTTAGATATGCCATATAGAAGGTCTTAATAATCTCAGTGAATATGGATGTTTTATCCCATAAACATGAATTAAGATTAATGATATCAACAAGAATGAGAAGAGGGAGGAGGATGGAAGAAGGGAGGGAGAGAAGGGGATTTTAAAAACGAAACAACTTGTATTATATACATGCACCAACTCCCCAGTATGATTGAAAAATGCATGTACTATGAACATGTAGTAAAAAAAAGGGTTATTCATAGAAATCCAATAGTATTCACATCATAGCTGCAAAATGTTCAAGAGTCATGATTTTAGCTGTGTGCGGTGGGACATTCCTATAATTCCAGCACACAGGAGGCTGAAGCAAGAGTATAGCCTTGAGTTTAATGCCAATCTGGACTACATAGTGAAACCTTGACTCAAAAAGGAAAAGAAAAGAAAAGAAAACAAAAGAAAAGAAAACAAAAGAAAAGAAAAAAAGGTCATGGCATTCCATTTTTAAAAATTAAAAAAATATATACAGAATAAAACATAGCTTCCTCTCCAAAAAAATCATATTTACATGTACCAACTCCCCAAATTAAATGTATTCATTATGCATCACAAACATGTACTGCAATACTGTTGCTTTTGCAACAGGATATTTGCAGTAATATTCAGAAATTTAATATTAAAATAATATCTATATGCCATCTGTTGAAATTCATATTTTGTTGTATAGATTAGGAAATAATCTTCTCCATCTATCCTTTGGTCCAGTGTTGTATATTGCATTCTCCAAAATATCTTACTTCTTTTTTTGCTTTACCTCAGCCTAAGTACTTGCACAAAATGTTAGTTGATATTAGGTAATATGTGTCCTTTCTAACCATTCATTAGAACATGAAGTGAGTTTCATTAGAACATGAAATCTTTCACATTACTTAATATGGTCCATGAATCTGTCATTACTATGTCAAAATGACAGTAGAGGATTACATTGATCTTTTAAAACAAGCCATTTCTTGATTTATTGTAACACTGGTGCGTAATGGATTACAGAAATTTACATTTAAAAGTACTTTTCCAGTCTTTTCTCATATAGGGTATTGTTTTCAGTCATTGGACATCTGTTGCTTCACTTTAAGTATTATTTCCTCATGCAAAGTGCCCACTTATATAATTTGATATAAGTAGTTTTGTCTCAATGCCAAGACTGCAAATTTTGCACAACCCTTCAAACATCAAGGTGAAGTGAGAAACCATCACTTAATGTACAGCAAATGTGCATTGTACTGACATAAAAACACATTCACTATATGCAGTTACCTTAGAAGAAACAAATCATTAAATAGCATTCCTTAGTTTATATAACAGATGGGAAAAAGTATGGCGAGATAGATAGGTGGATCCACAGAGGAGTGCAATGACTGTGAGGACCATGTGGGCTAGAGTTAGCACCAAGATCCTCAGCAAGCTCAAGTGTCTTGTGGTCCAGTCTTGCTATTTCTTTGGTTTGCCTTCTTCACAGTTCCCTTGTCTCTTCTAATTGTTTTTTTCTACTTACCCAAAGATCCTGCACCCAGAGTGAGGCTTCACATAGCCTGAAATTGCTGTGTCTTTCTTTCACACTTCATATTCCCTCTGTTCAGAATAGCTCTACTTCCTTAGAGGCTCTTAGCATCCCCAGTACAAACTCTAAAGAAAGAAATCTTGACTCACCTCATCTTTGCACATATTACATAAACAGTCCAACGGTAACCTGTAAACTACCTTACCTTACTTCATGCACCCAAAATATGTCAGGGAATTGAGTAATGAAATTATGGTAAACAAACAAACAAATATGTCTAATTAATATAAAGAGGATCAGGCAAATGATTATTCCTTTCAAAGATGGCATAGACCTGGCAGGCAGCGATTGACTTTTTAAGTATTCTACTCTTTTTTTGTACCCGTATATTATCTCCCTCACAAAAAATAAACCCATATATATTTGTTTCTGTGAAGCACATGATCCTACTCAGCTGCATCTTCCTATCACTAAAATGCCCTCTTTGCCTCCAAATAAGAAAGGAGAGAAGAGAAAACATAACAGTATCTACTAACGTTTGCAAAGAATGCCTTTTGAATTTCTGTCTCGAAGGAAAATAACCTATCCTGCATTGTGATCCTTACATAGTTAATGTCAACCTTGTTGAATGACAGGAAACAGTTCAGTGTAGTTAATGCCAGCCCTGTTGAATGATGAGAAACACTAACCTGAGGAATTCCATGTGCATCAGATGGTTGACTCCCTTTGGTGCCATGGAGTTTGCCTTCTGGTTGCCAGAGCTATTTCACCATCAATCCACTCCCATCAGGCTTGATTTCTCCCAATGTGGCTTTACTATCAGCAGCAACTTTTGACAATCAATAGTGTCTATTGTAACCTGGTCAAGAAATTGTTGAATATCTAAAACTTGAAAAGGTTGATGAAGATTGGATAACTATTTGGAAATACTTGAATCAAAATTTTGGTGTATCACACTCTTCCTCAGACCCATGTTCAGCTGAAATGGTGAAGTTCAACTGTCTCAAAAAAAGAACTGGAGTATACCTATAAGTTTCGTGTAACTTTGGGACAATTCAGTCCTTAACACATCATCTTTTTAGCAATGGTAAGCAATCCAGGGTTGTTAGTAGGGCTGGTATTTAGAGACAACATCGAAGAGTGTTTAACTATTTTTTGTTGGCTCTTTCTATAGTCAAGGCTTAGGTCTTAACCAACAAATTTGGAAATGCTTATGTTTATGAGCAATGAAATGGTTTCTGGATTGAAGGGGAAATGCATTTTTCATTCACTATGCCTCTCCTCCTAAGCACCTCCTAAAGGTTTCAAAGAGGGTGTAGCTATTCAGGGATCGACTCACACCCTTGAACCTCTTCATCAAGATTCTAACCTTCAAAATTCAACACAACAGGAATTCAAATTCAACCACTGTGCCAGAAGTTGAAATTTATTTGAAATCAGTAATGTGAATACTTTATCTCTGGTTTGAATTTTTAATGATTTTGAAATGATCCTATAAGAAGGACATATTTTCAGAAACAGAGGCAAAGGTTATCTCTTCCTTTCTTATCTGCTTCCAGCAGACAACGTGGTCTGCAGTTAATTCCTCTTCATTTGTACGTGATTAACTCTCTTAAAAATTCTCTTAAAACATTAGCTAGGAGATTTATGCCCAGTGGGCACATGATCCTTGGACTGTAGATGAACAGTTTAGCTTCTAGTTATAACACGGGATTAAGGTAAAATTCCTTATTGTCCATTTCTCCATTTTTCAACCCAGCCTCTTTTAGTTTTTTTGTTTTGTTTTGTTTTTGTTTTATTTAAACTCATTAGATTGTAACTGTAAATATAAAAAGTGTATTGCATTGCAGATTTTAGTTATAATCCCTAAACTTAAATCACATAAGTTTAGTCATATAAGAAAAATGACTTTTTAAAAATTAAATCTTGGTTTTGTGCTGCCTTTCTTTTTGAGGAAAATGTAACTTACATATTTTTTGTTGCATTGGTCCTCTGAGTTCCCCCAGATGTGTGTCATAGCTTCCATTCTTCTGTGGTGCCAAGATGTTGGAGAAAAGAATTAATCTGGTCCTCTGTCACCAGTCACAGCAGCTATACCCACTGACAGTGATGCTGAGCTCTCTTCAGATCTCTTCTTTCTGCTGATTATGACCCACTCTTGAAGCAGACAATCCTTTTCATATCTGTGGACCTATCTGCCAAGATGTACCACATACTTTTCTGTGTATGCTGTAGACATTTTTTGATGACACTGCCTGAATTTAAGACTTACGCTATTCTATTCTTAGAATGTGTAGACTTTTCTTGTTAAGAGACTTATTATTCACACACCCCCAGCCTCTGTCAATTTACTTGTTGAAATATTAACACCCAGTGCCTCAGAATGTGACTGCTGGAAGAGAGAACCTTTAAAGGAGTAACTAAGATGCAATGAGGCTGTATAGATGGAACCTGAGCCTAAATGACTGGTGTCCTTTGTAAAATGACTTCAGGACACAAGCAGAGAGGAAGAACAAGTGAAAACAAGCCATGAACAAGCCAAAGAGAGAGACCTCGGATGAACCTAGGTCTGGAATCATCTTGATTTATAATCTTTAGTTTTCAGAAATGTGAGAAAATAAATTTCTGATACTTAGGTGATCTAATCAGTGATTCTTTTTTATGACAAAATTAGCAAAGGAACATATTACGTATTAGTGTAAGGTTAAGGGTGAATCTTTCTGTTGGTTTCTCTCTTTCACCATTACAACCAAGTGTAGTGGAAGTAGTAGATTCATGTTACTTTTCCTTGTAAGCATGTACAGTATTCTTTATTTTTGTTGTCACGATGTTTCATTCATGATGTCTCTTCCCCTAATATATAAAATTTTTCAAAGTAAAAATAACAAAAACCTGCAATACTTCTATGCTATAGTTTTTTCTGCCCCACTGAGACTCACACTTCTCTTGAAATAAGGCACACCTAGATTGGTATATACATGAACAAGAGTAAGTAAAGGGAAGATCAGAAAGAGAAATACACTGAGAAAAAAATATAATAACATTGCAAAATATGTCTCCAACCATAATCGGAAGTCTACATATATGATATAACTGAAAACACAATAATACATAAAGTAAAGTAATTATCAGATAAGTTTCATAATTACCTAGTATAATTTCTCTATTTTTATTGGTCACATTTTCATTTATTCACTGGCACCATATTTTTGTCTTAATTTCATTCTCTCATAGCTTAGTTTTAATTTTGCCTATGCTGATCACCATCTGAATTCACTACTGATCACTTTCCCATGAAATTCTCTTAGTGATTCTATTATCACTGTCAATTGCTATTGCCACAAAATTTAGATTTGTTGCTCGAAGGTCAAGTATCAGAAACAGGAGTAGACCTTGACATATAGAATCCAATATGCCATGTGTCATGCTACAGTAGCTTGGTGAAACCGCTTACAAAGAGACAAAACTCGGGAAAGATGTGGCGTTGTTGGAAGAATGAAAGAGGTGAGAAAATTGCATGATCGACAAGACTTCAATAAGTTCTCAACAGCTGCCATGAATATGAACTATGGGAGAAGAAACAAACTTTACATACAATATTTAGGGAAGATTCCCTAGAGTATTTGGCCTTGAACCAATTAGTTGGGTTCTTTAAGAAAACCTGTTATGTATGCATCGCTCTTTAAATGCAATTTGGTCAGGTATAGGAATCCTCAATCTCAATGTATCTTTCATCTAGTAAAGGGATCAAATGGTTTTGTGTATAACATCCAATATGGAACATTCTTGAGCTTCAGAGCATTCCAACCTCTTTAAAGCTCTTGAACCTCCAGTTCTGTGAATAGGACCAGATTAGTCTATTCTTTCTCTCTCCTCACAATATTTTCATCTTTTCCACAGGAACTTCTACTCACCACAACCAAATGTAGAGAATTGAAAATTATTTGAAAACTTAATTTTGAACTCCACAATGCATTAACCTGCAAGGTAAATGTCCTGATGCACACCGACCAGGATTAACCAATGTTTATTATGGAGCATGGAAATATTGGGTAAAATGTGGTTTCCTTCTCCCCTTTCAACTCTGGCATTCAGTATTCCTTTTGGCTTATCACTCAGGGAGGAAGAAGGAGTAGGTGCTTCATTTCATCTCTACTTTTGATAACAGTCATCTCTCAATGGACTCAGGAGCCAATGTAGAGATACTATCAATTACCAAGTTAGTCACTTGGCAGTATGTATCTGAGAGAAGAGGACATGTACACAGACACACATGCACGCACATGTGCACACATGCACACACACACACGATAAACCTATGGTTTCACTGGACCCAATTCAAGGTAGACACAAGTCTTAATATTACATTTTCTTTGAATTATATAAGATCCCAATTAGGTTAGTGGAACAGGATATAATTTTGTATCTATGAGTCTGAGCATCAGTTCAAGATCAATGCCTAATAATTTTCAGAAGACCTGAATATTTGTCTTACACTAAAGAAAGTCGCATGTTCTTCTGTAGAAGGCTGAGCAAGCAGAAGTCAAAACTGTATCTTTGCCTATGTTGCAAAACTGTTTCCTTTAACAGACCAGCCTTTTCCTGTGCCTGGTTCTATAAACAGTGTTAATTTAGAAAGGAGGTAAAGGACCATGATTCACTATTGTGGCAACAAAGTTAAATGTCAATCCATCAGATTTAGAAGGTTTTTACTTACATGTATGTCAAACTAATTTCAGTGTTAAGTCCACCTCTTATATTTCTATATACCCCATGATTAAATGGTCATCGCTGTAAATCATTTTAAGTCACAATTCCTCAATCTAAATTCTAGTGGTATTTAGGACAAGTCTTGTGGTGACGGACTATCCAGAGTTCTGAAGAATGTTCAGCAATGTTATTGTCCTCTGTTCACTAAACACCAATAGTACACATTCCATTCTTCCAATTTGTTATAGCACAACTTGTCTCCAGACATTGCCTAACATTCCCTGAAGGCTAAACTTTCCAGGTGAGCCCTATTTCTGTAAGTCAGAACACTCTGATTAGTGCCCACATCTTAATTAGTACATTCACCATGGTTATGGCAATGAACAGCCACTGATTGGCCTCTTGCACTCCAGGATCTCACTATTTTCATTGTGATGTGGGAACTCAGTTTCACTTAAGACTCTTTCATTCACATTTCTTGCCCAAAATGGACAGTACTACAAAGCCTTTCCAGGAGGCTATGCTGTCCTTGTCTTTATGGTTCTTAACACCGTGACAGAAAGCAGCAACTCCATACCTTTTCAAGTCGAGAGAATAACTCAGTTTAGGAAGTATCTGAACAAGCTGCATACATTTCAGGATTCCTTTCCTGAAAAGCTCAACAGTCTATAAACAAGCTGAGGTCTCTCCTCCTTGTGTATATTGTTTTTGCAATTACTGAGGCTGGGCTTCCATTAGGTGGCCTAGCTGAGTGAAGTCGGAGTGTCAAAGGGACTATGTCCAGCACAAGAGCAAATATGAATCAATGAGAATAATTTGACAATATATAGATTTCTGACACATTTAACACATGATTCTAAATCTTTAAGTTTGAAAAGTATCCATAAATACTTATTTTTAAGAAATAAATCAGAAGTACATGGTCTCAAAATAACACATACATTAAGATTTATGCCATCATTTTGTTGTCTGTCATATTTTATCCTGAAACATTTATGCATGTACTTTATTTTTAAATTAGGATATTTATCATTCAAAAATACCACATTTGGTTGAGGAGATATAGAGAAAATACACATTAGATGTGAAGGAAAGCAAGAGCACTTTTTGGTGTCACATTATCTGTGCCACACAAGCTGGGACCTGTTCTGGACTGCAGCTGGTATTGATGCTGGCATTGCTTTTATCCTCAGAGTATCTTTTACCCATTCTGTGTCATTTGTGAGTCACCTCTGTCTAACCCTATTGGACCACCAATAGATCCCTTGTCCAGTGGGAAGCAAAGGTGATTTCTAGGTACACCCTCCTGTCTTGAGGTCTTTGGTCTGATTTCTACAGCTAAATACCCAGTCCTTACCTGTTCTTCTTACTCTATAACTCTTTTCCACTCCCCGCACTTTGCTATTTTCTTTTAAGAACTTTTCATCAGTAGGCACCATTTCTAATTCACTCATTCTTTTTATGCTTTTCAGTTCATATTTTGTGGATAAAGACTGATGAAAGTGACATTTTAAAAAGTTACACACAGCATCATTTCATTCTCCTATCTTAATGGTTGCCATCTCTGCTATAGAAACCCAGTGATAATCTAATAGGCTATGCCTGGAGCATGATGTGTGCATATTGTCCAGCCTTTAGTATGGGACATGAAAGGAGAATTTCCACGTAGAAATCACTACTTTGTCAATTTCCATGACAGAGATTCTAATTTACTCAAGAAATGAGAGGGAAAACTCTATAATATACTATTAGTGTTCTTTATAGGTTTTTCCAAGATCATTCTGAAACCAAACTCCAATGTTACAACATTCTGAACTAAATTCAAACAAAATGTCAAATCTTGTTAGCTACTGGAAGAGCTGGAAAGTTTTCTACAAACTGAGAATACAAATGCAGATAAAATACATGAATCTGGAAACAAGCAAAGACAGTGAGGTGAAAACAAGTACAGTATTGCCTTTCATAGATCCACTCAAAATCAGCAGATCAGAGAACCATCTGGAATTACAGATAAATATTAGAGAAGAAATACTTAATCTTTTCACTAAAGGAAAGCAAGTGTGAGAGCACCAACACACCAAATGTGAAAAAAATACAAGCCAAAAAGTACAGTGTCTTATCATCGTATTTTTTCCAGATAAGACAAATATAAAGCATTCTTTCATACTGCATAGACTAGCTATGAAAAGAAATTATGTTTGAAGTAATTGATAGTAAACTTTAAAATTATTCTTTTACTACATCTAGGAAATTTCTCTCAACTCTGATTGAATTGTTTTTAGTGCTTGATGTTATTAATGCAAGAGTATATGAGGAAGGGCGATACAGAAAAGCATTTAAAAACTTTGATGACACCTTACAGGCTGTCCCCTGAAGGAATAGATTGACATTTAAAATTTCACAGGCATTGCCCACTGATAAATAACATTTCTACATTCAGGTGAAAAAGAATTAATGAGTTTGACAAGCTTTACTTTCACTGATATGGGACAAGCAGGAGAAAGAGAGATTACAAATAAAGTCAGAATATATCAAGTCTCTAAAGAGGAGATATTTTCATCTGCAGATTAGTTTATGACACCAATATGGAGACACTCTACAACACTGGCTTGGCAGATGGTCCAGGTGAATCTTTTGAGTCTGAAACCTTTGGGAATTAAATTCAAGAAAGTGCCTATGACAATTATCTTCTGCTGTTGTAATCTGTTCTTTGCTGTTGGGTCTAGATTGATAATATGCTTTCTGCTAGACCAGTGGCCTATGACAACAGGCTGGGCAGATAACACGAAAGCGAGATTTTGAAGATGGCAAACCTGTAGCAGATGAAAATGACAAGGCTGGGCTGACGACTGCATAGTAAGTGGAATCCATTCCCAATGTCCCTTAACAATAAATGTGGCATAAGGATGTGCTATTCCACAGGCATCTTGGTTGAGGCAGATGAGAAATTCCAAGTTCTGATAATCTGTCCACCACTAGTGAACCCCTAAGTGACCCCACAACTTTAAATAAGGATCTTACTTTATGTCATAGTTATCTTTTACACCATACTTTATATAAATGCAATTTAGATGTTACAACAGAATAAATTTCAAATGAATGACCCATTGCATATTGGTGAGAATTGCATATTGATATTTATTTCACTGTAAATATTGGCCTGTCAAATTTTATATTTTCATTTTCAGGAACTCCTCAACTGTAAACATAGTGGAAAATCATTCTGCAGTTATTAATTGAGAATCTACTTTGTATAGAATACTGTATTTTCTACTGGGAATGTTACAAGGAAGCCATACAAAATCAATCCCCCTGCCCATAGTAGTGTTAAGTTCTGTGAAGAAAATGAGAACCTGTCAGTGTTCTTCACTATAGTTAGCATCATGCATATTTGAGACAGATTACCATATATCAATAGTCACATAGCATCAATTCAAAAAATATTAGGTGATCCAAGTTTTAAATTTTTCAACCTCGAAGACTGTAAGAGGGAAAAATCCTTAATAATAATTTAATACTCTTTTAAGATTTTCAATTATATTTTAAATAAAGATCCAAAAATATGAGGAGAAATTTATATCTGCTTATGAAGAAAAGGAAACTGGCTCTATTTTTAAACATAACTTTTTTATTTTATTATGATGACAGAAACTATTATGCTTCCCTTTTCATTTTTATTAGTTGACCTTTAAAAGTACTCAGTTATGGACAAATTGATCATGAAAGTCTCTTTAGTCTTTAGGTATCATGTTCTCTTAATTGCATTGTTTCCAAAAATAGCTTGTATTTTTCTTGATTTTGAGTTGTTGCATGCAGCGAGTTATGTTCCATCTAATTCTACCTTAGAGGAATTACTAGTCTTCATTTCTCAGTGCCTTTGGAATATTTTTTTTCCTATTTTCCTATTCATCCTTCTTTGTCTATTATTGATAACACCAAAGAAATTTTTTGTCCACATGATGGATTATATTGGGAGACTTTTGTGATTTGCAGGCAGTGAACCTTCGTATTTTTTTTCAGAGTAAGGGAAATAACCTGTGGGAATTAAAGTATAAGTGCAATCTGCAGTTTGGTTTCTTTTTTCCTAACCAAACTCCAAGCTTTCGAACTGGGAATTTATAAAAACACTGAACTAGAAAAAAAACCCCATATTTCATCCCACAGTAAATCATTTAAAATTAAATTTGAAAGATTACTTTTGTGCTGTTTTTAAAGTCAAAATCAATACAAAGTAGAGCTAAAATGATTTAACAAAATACTGTGTGTAAAACAAACACAAGTACCTGCAGCTATAGAGTTTTAAAGATCAATTTTTGAAAAATTCCTACAGTCATTATTATATAACAATAGAAAATTTGTTTAAAAATTCAAAAAGAGAACCACAAAATATCCAGCAACTTGAATACTGAATATATAGGCAAAGGAAGTGAAATCATTATGTTAAACAGGTATCTATAGTGCCATGGTCATTTCAACACTATTCAAAACAGCTGGTAAATAAAATAGAACAATTTAGGTACCCATAAACCAATAGACTCATAAAGAAAATGTTTTTCATGTACAAAGTGGAGTACGATGATGCCATAAAAAATGGAAGTCTTTCATTTGTAGCCACATTGTGAAAATCATTATGCAGAGTGAACTAAGCCAGATGCAGAAAGACAAGTATCGTAAGATCTTACTCATATATATAATTTTGCAAATTGATCTTACAGAAAATAGAAGTACAATAGTGGTTTTGAGAATCTAAGGGTTGTAAGGGTAGAGGAGGGATGGGGAAAGTTGATCAATGAGTACTGAGTTGCAGTTTTGTAGAAGTAAAAACCTCTTAGGTTTGCACAATACAGTGGTTAGGGATAATGGTAACATTCCGTACACTTATAAAAGCTAAAAAACAATTTAAAAAATTTTTAGCATAACAAAATGATACATGCAACCAGGGGTCTGAGTAGCTATTTAGAGGATAACAATATGTAATATAGTAACAGTTGTGGATTTCCTACTGTCTTATTATTGTTTCCTTTTATTTCACTTTACTGTTCTGTTTTACTCCATTTAAAATTTTAAAAAATGTAAGCGAGATATTCTTGCTTGTAAATTTCAATATTTTGAATGTATGGAAGTCATTTTTTAAAGGAAGCATAAGTAAAACCCAGAAGAATAATTGCTCCATTCATGCTTTCATTCATTCATTCCACATATATATTTTTTTAATAATACAATTTCCTGTACACTATCCTAGCAGCTAAAGATACAGGGACGATCATGACAAACCATTTACAGTACTTAACTTTCTGAAGTTTGCATTGTTACAGAAGAGATCTAAAATAAACAAGTAACAAACATGCCACATATTTTTAGATATTCCTAAATTCCATGATGAAACATAAAAGAACACAACTTATAGAGTGATTTGGATAATAGAAAAAAAGCAATTTTATATAAGGTTCAGGAGCTAGAGGAGGCAGCAGCAGTGCTAGAAGACCATCAAGCAGTGAAGTCAGTGACCGACAGCACAGATTGCAGACCAGGAGACCACCAGGAGAGAACGATGAAAGCAATTTAATTGTACAGTAGTCACGTGCTTCTGCAAGAGCAGAGAGAAACAAAACTTTAATGAATGCTGGATGACATGTCCCAAATTGTTATGACAGAGAGAAAAACAAGAAAAATCACCCACAAAGGCAGAGAGCTGGTACTAGCAAGCTTTTATTAGCTGTGGATGGTGTCCATCAAACTACTGGAATGTCAAACACCCAAGGGGCAGAGTTAGGTTTATATACAGTTTTTGTTCCAGGCAGAAACAGGCAAGGATATTTTGTCTTGGAATGTAGCTAGCACAGAG